>BDSL01000408.1:0-22234 GCA_003116995.1 Yamagishiella unicocca | reverse complement strand
TACGCACACCTGCTTACAGGAGGCAGGCAGCATGGTGATGACAAGCTCGGCACCATCAGGATCAAATTGCTGGGGAGGGCTCGGAAGTAAGTGTGTTTGAAGCCCTACCTAGCCCGGGTGTTGATGGAGTCTCAGTCTTGCCCCTGTTTCGTGCAGGCCGGTGGAACCATGGCGTCCAGCAAAATCGGCACAGGCCCGCACATCGGGGTGGACGTGGCGGCAACAGCAACGACGCCCGACGAGGTAAGGATGTGCAGCGGGATGAAAAGGAGCAGCGGGATGGGTTTGCGTATGTGGCGCTGTGTCCGGATTATGCATAGCTGTAGCCCCGCCTGGCCCGGGTGTTGATGGAGTCTCAGTCTTGCCCCTGTTTCGTGCAGGCCGGTGGAACCATGGCGTCCAGCAAAATCGGCACAGGCCCGCACATCGGGGTGGACGTGGCGGCAACAGCAACGACGCCCGACGAGGTAAGGATGTGCAGCGGGATGAAAAGGAGCAGCGGGATGGGTTTGCGTATGTGGCGCTGTGTCCGGATTATGCATAGCTGTAGCCCCGCCTGGCCCGGGTGTTGATGGAGTCTCAGTCTTGCCCCTGTTTCGTGCAGGCCGGTGGAACCATGGCGTCCAGCAAAATCGGCACAGGCCCGCACATCGGGGTGGACGTGGCGGCAACAGCAACGACGCCCGACGAGGTAAGGATGTGCAGCGGGATGAAAAGGAGCAGCGGGATGGGTTTGCGTATGTGGCGCTGTGTCCGGATTATGCATAGCTGTAGCCCCGCCTGGCCCGGGTGTTGATGGAGTCTCAGTCTTGCCCCTGTTTCGTGCAGGCCGGTGGAACCATGGCGTCCAGCAAAATCGGCACAGGCCCGCACATCGGGGTGGACGTGGCGGCAACAGCAACGACGCCCGACGAGGTAAGGATGTGCAGCGGGATGAAAAGGAGCAGCGGGATGGGTTTGCGTATGTGGCGCTGTGTCCGGATTATGCATAGCTGTAGCCCCGCCTGGCCCGGGTGTTGATGGAGTCTCAGTCTTGCCCCTGTTTCGTGCAGGCCGGTGGAACCATGGCGTCCAGCAAAATCGGCACAGGCCCGCACATCGGGGTGGACGTGGCGGCAACAGCAACGACGCCCGACGAGGTAAGGATGTGCAGCGGGATGAAAAGGAGCAGCGGGATGGGTTTGCGTATGTGGCGCTGTGTCCGGATTATGCATAGCTGTAGCCCCGCCTGGCCCGGGTGTTGATGGAGTCTCAGTCTTGCCCCTGTTTCGTGCAGGCCGGTGGAACCATGGCGTCCAGCAAAATCGGCACAGGCCCGCACATCGGGGTGGACGTGGCGGCAACAGCAACGACGCCCGACGAGGTAAGGATGTGCAGCGGGATGAAAAGGAGCAGCGGGATGGGTTTGCGTATGTGGCGCTGTGTCCGGATTATGCATAGCTGTAGCCCCGCCTGGCCCGGGTGTTGATGGAGTCTCAGTCTTGCCCCTGTTTCGTGCAGGCCGGTGGAACCATGGCGTCCAGCAAAATCGGCACAGGCCCGCACATCGGGGTGGACGTGGCGGCAACAGCAACGACGCCCGACGAGGTAAGGATGTGCAGCGGGATGAAAAGGAGCAGCGGGATGGGTTTGCGTATGTGGCGCTGTGTCCGGATTATGCATAGCTGTAGCCCCGCCTGGCCCGGGTGTTGATGGAGTCTCAGTCTTGCCCCTGTTTCGTGCAGGCCGGTGGAACCATGGCGTCCAGCAAAATCGGCACAGGCCCGCACATCGGGGTGGACGTGGCGGCAACAGCAACGACGCCCGACGAGGTAAGGATGTGCAGCGGGATGAAAAGGAGCAGCAGGCATCCGCACAGAACGGTCCTTGCTCTCTTGCGCCATTGAGCAGATGGGGCTGGCGCAGCGCAGCGCAGCTGGCTGGGTTTGCGGATGAGGCGGGCTGTATTTGATCAGCGGGGGGGGGGCGGGGCGTAAAGGCTTCAGCGGCGCAGAAGGTCGCGGTGGCCCTGTGCTTCACTACGTTGTGGCCAACCGTAGTGGAGAACGGTTTTTCTCCCGTTCTGATTGGGACAGGGCAGGCTTCGTATTCAACTCCTGCGACCCCTGCAACTCGGCCGTTGCCTCCACCTTCCTAGGCACTCCATGCTGCACCAACCCAGTGATGCTATGCTCCCTCCCAACCTGACATGAACCCGTGCAAGGCCGGGACAGCAGCTGACACGGACGCGGCGGCGGCTTCGGTCGGTACAGCAGCTGACACGGACGCGGCGGCGGCTTCGGCCAGGACAGCAGCTGATGCGGACGCAGCGGCGGCTTCGGCCGGGACAGCAGCTGACACGGACGCGGCGGCGGCTTCGGCCGGGACAGCAGCTGACACGGACGCGGCGGCGGCTTCGGCCAGGACAGCAGCTGATGCGGACGCAGCGGCGGCTTCGGCCAGGACAGCAGCTGATGCGGACGCAGCGGCGGCTTCGGCCGGGACAGCAGCTGATGCGGACGCAGCGGCGGCTTCGGCCGGGACAGCAGCTGACACGGACGCGGCGGCGGCTTCGGCCGGGACAGCAGCTGACACGGACGCGGCGGCGGCTTCGGCCAGGACAGCAGCTGATGCGGACGCAGCGGCGGCTTCGGCCGGGACAGCAGCTGACACGGACGCGGCGGCGGCTTCGGCCAGGACAGCAGCTGATGCGGACGCAGCGGCGGCTTCGGCCGGGACAGCAGCTGACACGGACGCGGCGGCGGCTTCGGCCGGGACAGCAGCTGACACGGACGCGGCGGCGGCTTCGGCCGGGACAGCAGCTGATGCGGACGCAGCGGCGGCTTCGGCCGGGACAGCAGCTGACACGGACGCGGCGGCGGCTTCGGCCGGGACAGCAGCTGACACGGACGCGGCGGCGGCTTCGGTCGGTACAGCAGCTGACACGGACGCGGCGGCGGCTTCGGCCAGGACAGCAGCTGATGCGGACGCAGCGGCGGCTTCGGCCAGGACAGCAGCTGATGCGGACGCAGCGGCGGCTTCGGTCGGTACAGCAGCTGACACGGACGCGGCGGCGGCTTCGGCCAGGACAGCAGCTGATGCGGACGCGGCGGCGGCTTCGGCCGGGACAGCAGCTGACACGGACGCGGCGGCGGCTTCGGCCAGGACAGCAGCTGATGCGGACGCAGCGGCGGCTTCGGCCGGGACAGCAGCTGACACGGACGCGGCGGCGGCTTCGGCCAGGACAGCAGCTGATGCGGACGCAGCGGCGGCTTCGGCCGGGACAGCAGCTGACACGGACGCGGCGGCGGCTTCGGCCGGGACAGCAGCTGACACGGACGCGGCGGCGGCTTCGGCCGGGACAGCAGCTGATGCGGACGCAGCGGCGGCTTCGGCCGGGACAGCAGCTGACACGGACGCGGCGGCGGCTTCGGCCGGGACAGCAGCTGATGCGGACGCAGCGGCGGCTTCGGCCGGGACAGCAGCTGACACGGACGCGGCGGCGGCTTCGGCCGGGACAGCAGCTGACACGGACGCGGCGGCGGCTTCGGCCGGGACAGCAGCTGATGCGGACGCAGCGGCGGCTTCGGCCGGGACAGCAGCTGACACGGACGCGGCGGCGGGTGGCAGCAGCCGACCGAAGCGGAGGAGGCTGCCGGAAGATGATGGCGGCCAAGCAAAGCGGAGTAAGGAGGGAGGTGCTGGTAGTGTCGGGGCAGCAAGTGGTCAAGTGCTTCCAGGGCACGGCGCAAAGCAGCCAGGCACAGTCCCTTCCGTGTGCCAAACTTCCAGGGCACGGCGCAAAGCAGCCAGGCGTGTGCGCAGTCAGTCAGTGGTGCAAGCGTCGGAGTCGGAGCTGGAGTCAGAGCCCGAGCCGGAGGACGGAGCGTTTCTGTGCCCCGACGACTTCACGTGCCCATGGGAGAAGGTGCTAACGGCTGTCGCTGCGGATGGCGTGGCGGTGGTGCAGGACACAGAGCTTGCTAGCCTCATCACGGCAGATGTCTGTGACAACGCCACTGTGCTGGTGCAGCACAAGGAGGCGAGGGCAATTTTCCAGCGCGGCGATCTCCCCCTCCGCAATGGTGGATTGCCCCGGACTACCAAGGAGAAGAGGCTCCGCCTTAGCTATGGCACCAGGCGGCGGATGATGGTGAAACTGGACAGCCAGGTGCAGCCAGAGATGGGCTTGACCAAGGTCATCACCTACATGGAGGCGTGCATCAGTGAAGTGGTAAAATCCACTCCTGACCTGAAGGTGCAGAAGCCTGGCGTCATAATTGGAAACGACCCTGGTGATGAGACAGGACCCCCGATCCGCCGCCAGTCATTGCACGTTGATGTCCGCCCAGGCAGCGGGATGGCGTTCGTTGTCATTGTGCCGTTGGAGGAAGACTTCGACATTTGGGTGAGCCCAGGAAGCCACCACACCATCCGGGCATTCGCCAAGCGCGCGACAGCAGCAGTTTCAGCTGCTGTTGCCTCTGCTGGCAGTGGCAGCAACGGCACAGTGATGAAGGCTAGTGGAGGCATCTCCCTGGATAACATAATGATGTTGCCAGATGAGACTGCCTCCCGGTTTGCTATCTACCTCGCAAAGCACCCGGTGATGAAGCTGCGGGCCCAGCCAGGCGAAGTAATTATCCTGCACGGCAACACCGTGCATGCAGGGGCGGCCGGAAAGCACGACTTGTGGAGCCCTCGTCTGCACTGGTATGTGCAGAATGAGGTGACGGTGGACGAGACTCACGTAGTTTCGTACATCCATAAAGAACTTCGCAAGCGGTTCTACCTCTTGTGAGGCACGGCGGCAGCGGCGGCCGGGACAGCGTGTGGCGGCGCTAATGCCGCCGCCGCCGCCTGAGAGGAGTGGTGGCCGCCGCCGTGGGCTTCTTGATGGTGTACCGCCCAGCCCTCCACCTCCGCCAACGCCCAGCCTTTTTCCGCCGCCGCCGCCCAGCCCTCCCCCGTCGCCACCACCCAGCCCTTCTCCGCCGTCACCGCGACAATGGCAGTGTGTGGCATGTGGCGGCGCTAACGCCGCCGCCGCCGCCTGAGAGGAGTGGTGGCCGCCGCCGTGGGCTTCTTGATGGTGTAACGTCCAGCTCTTCTCCCCCGCCAAACGCCCAGCCCTCCACCACCGCCAACGCCCAGCCCTTCTCCGCCGCCGCACGCCCAGCCCCTCCCCCGCCGCCACCGCGACAACGGCAGTGTGCGGCGTGCGGCGGCGCTAACGCCGCAGCCGCCGCCTGAGAGGAATGGTGGCCGCCGCCGTGCGCTTCTTGATGGTGTGCTTACGCAGGGCCCCGCCAGGCAGGCAGGCGGACCCCGCCGTGGACGAGGTGGCGACCGCGCTGTGTTTCCCAACAGACGCAGGTGAGCACTAGACGGTGATGGGCTGCTGGCGAACACTCGCCCTCTATGTGTGCGTAAGCGCGAACGATGGTTCTGCAGTAGGAGCTTTGACCAACCGCGGTGGGTGGGGCGGAGCCGCACCGACGAACGCACGGTTGTGGTGGTGGTTATGGTGGTGGTGGCGCTACACGTGGGCACTGTCGTGAGGCCGCCCGTGCTGCGCGGCGGTGGCACAATACTGTTTGCGTCGATCCGCCCTCGCGGTGTGTGCAGCCGGGAGTATTTGCTGGCTGGGCGGTGGTGCGTGCAAGGTACGGCACCCTGAATGCAGCTGGCGTCCGCGCGATGGCCTCCGTCACCGCTGACGGACCTGCCTCCCCCCGTCCCTTGTCTTCCCTCTCCCCCCCTCATTTGCAGGTGCTGCTGCCTCCTCTTCTTCTGCGGGTGACGCGTCAGTACGGCCTTTGGCGCGTCTCTCATGTATGGCAGGCTCTCTACGCCCGCCTCCTTGGCTTCTGTCCGGAGTCATCGCCGCCGCCGCCGCCACTGCCGTCACCACCGCCGCTGCTGCGCTCACGCCGCCGCCGCCGCCACCTGAGCGGCATGGCGGCCGCGGCCGTGGGGGCCTCTCGAGGTGCTGCGTCGCGCAGGCGCCAGTCAGGCAGGCGGACCCCGCCGTGGACGAGGTGGCGACCGCGCTGTGTTTCCCAACAGACGCAGGTGAGCACTAGACGGTGATGGGCTGCTGGCGAACACTCGCCCTCTATGTGTGCGTAAGCGCGAACGATGGTTCTGCAGTAGGAGCTTTGACCAACCGCGGTGGGTGGGGCGGAGCCGCACCGACGAACGCACGGTTGTGGTGGTGGTTATGGTGGTGGTGGCGCTACACGTGGGCACTGTCGTGAGGCCGCCCGTGCTGCGCGGCGGTGGCACAATACTGTTTGCGTCGATCCGCCCTCGCGGTGTGTGCAGCCGGGAGTATTTGCTGGCTGGGCGGTGGTGCGTGCAAGGTACGGCACCCTGAATGCAGCTGGCGTCCGCGCGATGGCCTCCGTCACCGCTGACGGACCTGCCTCCCCCCGTCCCTTGTCTTCCCTCTCCCCCCCCTCATTTGCAGGTGCTGCTGCCTCCTCTTCTTCTGCGGGTGACGCGTCAGTACGGCCTTTGGCGCGTCTCTCATGTATGGCAGGCTCTCTACGCCCGCCTCCTTGGCTTCTGTCCGGAGTCATCGCCGCCGCCGCCGCCACTGCCGTCACCACCGCCGCTGCTGCGCTCACGCCGCCGCCGCCGCCACCTGAGTGGCATGGCGGCCGCGGCCGTGGGGGCCTCTCGAGGTGCTGCGTCGCGCAGGCGCCAGTCAGGCAGGCGGACCCCACCGTGGACGAGGCGGCGACCGCACTGTGTTTCCCAACAGACGCAGGTGAGCGCTAGACGGTGATGGACTGCTGGCGAACACTCGCCCTCTATGTGTGCGTAAGCGCGAACGATGGTTCTGCAGTAGGAGCTTTGACCAACCGCGGTGGGTGGGGCGGAGCCGCACCGACGAACGCACGGTTGTGGTGGTTTCACTGACGGACCTGCCTCCCCCCATCCCTTCACTTCCCTCCCCCCCTCATTTGCAGGCGCTGCTGCATCCTTCGTGGCAGACTCTCCCAATGGGCCCGGCTCATACGGTTGGGCGGCCCCCGGTGGCCATCGACCACCGCCCGCAGCGCGCCCGGGCAAGAAGAGCAGCCGCGCCCCTCGCAGCCCCACTACTACGACCTGGCGGCGATCGAACAGCAGCACCGACGGATCAGGAACCCCGCGGATATCGCCCGCGACCACGTGTGAGGCCTCATTGGCGCCGGGCACCAAAATCCGGTGATGCTATCCATAGTGTCGACGGGGAGCCGCAGGAGAAACCTGATGCAGCCCTGCCAGGAGCTAATGAATGGGTTCGTGGGCGCCCTGATCTCCCAGCCAGGCGAGGGCAACAACAAGGCGCGCCTTTGTCGGGCTCATGGCGAGTTCAAGGGTGTTTTCCAGCAGCACCTAGTGGGGCTGGAGGCGCTGATGTGGACCACGCTCGCCAAGCTGGGGAACGCTGCGGTCGACGGCCTGGGAATCGCGCAGGTTGGCCCCCAGGTGTCCCTCATGATGGCAAAGCAGCAGCTACGGGCCCCACCGGAGCCCGTTGGGCGAGCAGCAGCTGGGCGCGGTCGGCCACCTCTGGCTCTGGGCGGGGCAGCACGGCAGGCGCCGGCGCCCAGAGCAGGAGCGGTGGCGCACCCGGGACGGGACGGGGCAGCGCCGTCGGGAGGTGGGGTGGCAGCGGCCCCCCCAGAGTCACCGGGCATACGTGTTCCCAGGCTGCGGGCCCAAATTGAGCAGAGGTGGGCATCCCGGCTTTCGCTTCTGAAGAAGAGATGCGTGCGACGGTCCAGAGCGTGCGCCCTGGGTGGTGTTGGAATGGGTCATTCCGCCTGGTGTGTGATAGGCACGCGAAGGGAGGCCCACCGTATGGCGTGGTGACCCGCCTGTGCCATGCAGGAGGCCCGGGAGCCCATGGGGAGCCCGCCTGGGTTTGATGGTTTACCGCCGGTAGCTGGTGGGGCCTGGCGAGCGGTGGTAGCAGGAGACTTGATCACTTCGGACGAGAGGGACGAGAGGGACGAGAGGGACTGGCGAACCGGTGGGCCGGCGGACGGTGAAGCTCATCGGTTGGCATGCGTGGGCGGGGGTTAAGGCCTCGGACCTCCTCTTTCCTCGGTGGGGCCGGACGGGACCGGCGTTTGGACACAGCATGTCAAAGGGGGTGTTTACATCGAGGCTTCGAGCACATAGCTTGCGCCGTGGAGGCGCGATCGTGATGGCAGAGGCGGGGGTGAGTCGCGAGGTCATCAAGCTCCACGGGAGGTGGCAATCGGACGCAGGAGATATTTACCTGTAGCCGTCCCTGGCCACCTGGCTGGGCATGGTCGGCAGCTTGTAGCGCAAGCGCAGGAGGACGCACTGTTGAGAGAGCAGGAGATCGGTTCAGGACTTGGTGTGGGGGGAATTGAGAGTTTAGGATGAATGAGAGCAGAGCGGCACCGGGGCAGCGCCCAAGAGGAGAGAGGCGAAAGACCCGAGGAGTGCCACACGGCCCTCCCCCGCCACCAACGCTCCGCCCTTCTCGGTGGTGGCTGGTAGACGAGTAGAATACGTGTTTTTTTACATGTTAGCATGGCCTGGTGAAGACATATAATTAAATAACGGTTACACCAACGTGCTGCTTAACCACCTGCACGGTTATTGCACAATTGATGGCCGTTTACCATCAGGTACCGCAGTTCATTCTGAGCTTTGAGTTCATTCCGTGGAGCCTTGCCCTCTTCCCCGTCCTCTTCCCCTGCCCCGTCCTCCTCTTCCCCGGCCCCGCCCTCTTCCCCGGCCCCGGCCATTATTAATAGGAGCATTACCATGCGGATGCAAATTTGTCCTAATTGCCTTGAGTTCATCCTTCCGCGTCCAATCAGGTAGCAAACATGGTGAATCAAATGGGTACATATGGCCATCGAACAATGGAATAATTCCATTTATTATACCACTATTATCGAGAGGGTGCACGGAATTAATTAGATCGGTTGCCGCACGTCCGTGTCGTGGGGGGTGTAGAATTAAGTATGCATTTTCTATTTCATTAACCGACAAGCCAAACTCTGTTGCGTCATTCTGGATCATAGCATTCCAGGACGGAAGGTCAGCCTCACCTACCACCCGTAGTTCAGCTGACAAATAATTCCCAAGCTGCGCAAGTACACGCAGCACTCCCCTGTACAGAGCGTAGCAGTCCTCCTTTTGGACGGTGCCCAGTAGAGGGTCCGTTCTTTGCGCCCTGGAATTATAGGTAGCAGACCACAGACCTCCTCCAACCTCCTCCAACTCCTCCTGCAGTAAGTACCGCAAGTGATTAGAAATGGTGGTGTGTAGCATGCCGCTGTTAATTCTTTTTTTAAGAGTGTTTTAAAACGTACCATTTCTCTTTGTTGGAAGTCCCGCACATCAACAGCAGCTGCGCCATGATAATGTCCTGCTATTTGACGCGCATTATTCTGGAACATCGCAGGTTTAACCATAAGGGAACCACCCCTCTTTGTCTGCGAGGGGAAATAAGTGAGGGTATGAGGTGTCAAACCTACGATACCCACAGCAGTTTAGAAGCAAGTCTTGCATGACTTACCAGCACCCTCCTGACCTGAAGGGGAATTGTAACGCGACCTGAGACAAGAGCGCCATTCATGTTGTATATTCTTCTGATACCCTGTAAACAGCATCGGCCTCGGGTCCTCCGTAGCTGATGAGGACCGTCCGCACCAGCCCCAGCCCCTTGTGCTGAAGGCCCAGCCCCAGCCCCTTGTGCTGAAGGCCCAGCCCCAGCCCCTTGTGCTGAAGGCCCAGCCCCAGCCCCTTGTGCTGAAGGCCCAGCCCCAGCCCCAGGAGCTGAAGGCCCAGCCCCAGCCCCTTGTGCTGAAGGCCCAGCCCCAGCCCCAGGAGCTGAAGGCCCAGCCCCAGCCCCAGGAGCTGAAGGCCCTGCCCCAGCCCCAGGAGCTGAAGGCCCAGCCCCAGCCCCAGGAGCTGAAGGCCCTGCCCCAGGGTCGTTGCGACCAGGAGCTGAAGGCCCTGCCCCAGGGTCGTTGCGACCAGGAGCTGAAGGCCCTGCCCCAGCCCCAGGAGCTGAAGGCCCTGCTTCCCCAGGGCTGTTCGCTTGTTGGTCTCGACCTGTAGCCAGCTTGGCGTCCCTACCTGTGTGGGAAACGTCGGGGTGTAAGAGATAAATACGATATATGGTGTGGACTACTTATTTTTTTGGAGTTGTGACAGTCGGGCTTACTTAGTCGATTGGAGGTTGGGCGGCGAAGCACCTTTTAGTCAGGCGCTTGTTGGTATCTGCTGTATTGCATTGAGTCCAGTGGGCGTCTGTTTGCGTATGTCTCGCGCGTTGTGGCGCGCTACTAGTTTCTGTCTTCGACTTTGGCGCGTGGCCTAGATTCAATTGGACGCTGTCTGTGTCGTTCCGTGTGCGTGGTTGGTGTGTTAATTACTCTTACTTATTGCGTCTGGTGTGTTTGCCTTGATTAGCATGGGGGGTTCTGTGTTCAAAGCCGCCTCTGTTGTTCGTATCTGGGATTGCCCCCGTACCTGTGTTCCCAACGGGCTCCTTTTGGGAAAGTAGCAATGTAGCTTGCTTTTATTTCTCCTTTGCTAGCGCTGCATTTTACTGCGTACTTGTGTGCGCGTAAGAAAGTCATTCACTTTCCCCGGTACGGCTCCATTTCCGTACTTTCCGTTCTATTCCGCGTAATCTGTGTTACTTCTAGTATTTGGCTCTTTTATCGTGAAGCTTGTATCCTGTACGTTTGGCGTGTTGTCTTGGATTTGCGTTTGGTGCGTGTTTCCCTTTGGTTTCTTTTTCGGGTTCGGTTACCTCTTTCATTTCTCGCGGTGCTCTGCTTGCATTTTACACTATGGAATACTTTTTTATTTGCTCCGAAGCAAAGGCCTATGCCTAGGCGTGCGCCTTGGCCTTGGCCTTTGCTTCGCTGCGTGCTTTCTATGGTTTTTGAAGTCCCTTGATTGATTGGTTTTGCTCCTTTGCGTGGTTATTTTAGACACAATAGATTGGACATATTCGTATTCCGTTGATCGTTACATCGCGAAAATCTGCCCGGAGATGGGATCGGGGCGCCGCGGCGGAGAGGGTTCGACGCAGGGGTCATCATAAAAAATCCTGGAATCACCCTAAACTCCTCGTCTTGGCCTCTTCGGCACAGCAGCAGCAGCAGCTTCTACTACTACTACTACGTCTGCTCGGCTTCCCTTCTTCTTCTTCTCCTTCTCCCCCACCACCAGCAGCTCCCCCATGTCGTTCTCCTCCCCGACCAGCATTAGGATATCCTTGGCATCCTTCCTCGCGGCCTCCTTGAGCGCTACTCCCGCCTCCTTCACCTTGGACCTTGTCAGGTAGCCACCATCAGGCTCTGCTCGGCCCTTGCCACCCGGCTTCTTCTGATGCATGGTCACGGCCTTGGTGATTCCGTTCACCAGTATGGGCACTGCTTCTGCATCCCTGCGCTTGACCCACAAGGCGTTGCCATGTGGCTCACCCCGCTTCGCAAGCTCCTCCTCCTCTGCCTCCGTGCTCCCCTTGATGGGCGTGCTGCCATGCAAGATCGTGGTTGTATCAAAGACAACCATGTCCCCATGTCCAATAATAAAATACACGCGCAGCCCGCTCAGGATGAACATCGAATCACTCAGCTCCCCGTCCGGCGCTGCTGGCGGGAGTTTCTTGTACGACGCAACAGTCGAACTCCACTGCACCTCACCTTCAGCCGGCTTCACCCGTGTCGTCCACACTATGACGCTCATGGGCAAGTCCAGGGTATCCACATGCTGGCCGATCAGGTAACGGATCGTGTACGAGACAAGCTGCCAAGGCACAAGTGTGTCTAGCGCCACAGCATTGCCACTAACGGCCGCCTTCATTGCTGTCAGCAGCACGTTGCACAGCTTCTCCAAGAACGTCGCAACCAGTAGCCCAAACGTAATCAGCGCCTGCCGTCCCGCCTCCCCTTCTTCAGCGCCGCTGTTGTGCACGTACCACAGCCGGAACAGCTGGTCGTACTCGACAGCACGCTTGCCACCCGCCCCCATCTCCACTTTCGAACGGCGCTCCTTACCACGCATAACCGCAGCAAAGGCGCCCGCCTTCCATGCGTTGTCCTGGGCTTCCACGAATGCCTTCCCACGGCCAGGATCCTTCTCGCCGGGAAAGTAAGCACAGATTAGCCTCCGCACGTCAGTGGCAGCATCGTGCGTAAACACAGCAAACGCACGCCCAGTCATGTCGGCACAGTGCTCCTTAGCCCAGGCACAGTCGTACGCGGCATAAGCGGCAGTCTCCTTACTCTGCACACAACAGTCCTCTGCCATCAAGGCAGCATGCGTACCCCCATGCAGCTCGTACAGCTCCGACCCAAAAAGCTCACGAGCCTTCAACTCAACACCAAGCGCCTGCCAGGTCCGCTCCAGCAAGGCAGCTGGAACACGCGTCAAACCAGCCTTGGCCATCGCTGGGTGAAGACGCACGCTGCTGCTGCTGCTGCTGTCGTCCGCGTTGTCGCCAACATCGCCACCACAAGCGCTGGGTCCAGCGGGCTCCTCCTGCGGTCCTCCAGCAGGCTGCTGCTCATCAACTGCATCTGCCGCTTCTGCTGCTGTTTCAGCTTCAGTTGAGGCGGGTGGGCGGGTGGCATCAATGGCGATGATGGGCATGGTGGCTGCAGCGGTCGCTGCTCCCAGACCGCTGCTGCTCCCGGAGGCCCCATCACCACCGTCGCCCATGATGGGCTCATCAGAAGCACCATCCCTGCTCCATGGGGAAGAAGCGGCTTCCCTCATCCAAACAACAGCGCCAACATCAGCAGCGCCACCACCGCCAGTTCCGGGTCTGGGTAGAACAATCCTGCTGACACCTGGCAGATCAGTGCGAAGACCTTGGCAAGGAGCAATGCCATACTCCCAGGGGCCATCAAGGCGAGAAGCGTCCTCAGATGTGAAACGAACGAGAGCGTCCGCAGGCTTGGCCATCACGACATCAGCACCAGGAAACTCCTTAATAACAGCAGAGATGCGAATCTTGGCGTAATAGATGATGCAGGCATGTATCTGAGGGGCCTTAGTAGAAGGGGCCTCCTCCAGTTGCCACTTCACAAATCGAACCTTATCAGAACATTCAAAGGTCTTTGTAACAGGATTTTTGATAGTAACAGAAAAGCAGCGAGACGACATTACTGTATCGTCCCCGGAGTGGTCGTTGTGTGTCCCCGGAGTGGTCGTTGGTAATAACAGGCTATGACCACGTAATATCTCGTCGTAACAGCTGGGCGAAAATATTATATTGCTAAGTACTATAAAGCTGGGTGCTGCACTGGTGCTTTAACATTATGATGCGCACTTTTATCGTACAACTCAACCCAAAAGCGCTAAGCCAAAAGCGCTAAGCCGGGATGTCCATGGCCTTCACAACGAAATTCGTAATCGCATTGTTCAACGGGTTGCAGTCCAGGCGCTCGATGTACACGTAGTAGGAGCGCGGCGGGTCATGCTTCACGCCGTACATGTCGATGCCCAGCTCTCTCAGAACCCAGGGGCAGTCGAGCCACACCAAGGCCATCAAATGCCGGACCTCCACCTTCTTCAGGACCTTGCCTGTCCTTCTCAGGATTTTGATGTAAGGCTCGTGGGTCTGCAAGTCGATGAAGATAGGCATGTCTCGAAACTTGAGTGCGTCGCCAACCGGGACCTTCCACTTGACAGTCCCACGGTTCGACACGCTGATGTGGCGGAACCACGGATGTGGGCGCCACTGCTCCTCCTTGCGACTTATCTTGACGCTCGACTCCATCATGCCATTCTCAAATAGCACTTCGCCATAGAGCCACAGCGCACCCCATCTGGGAGCGCGTGCTGCTGCTGCTGCTGCTGCTGCTGGTGACACCATCGTAGTAGGAGATGGTGGAGCCTCCAGGTCCTCCATGACGACGTCAACGGGTACGCTGCTGGTGATGACGACGGCTGCTGCACCTCCCGCTTCCGTGGCTTCCATGGCATCAGCAGCAGCTGAGCCTCCACCGTGAGCCTCCACGGCCACGAAAGCGGCATCAAGCTCCGGTGGTGGTGACTGTGGCGCCACCGCGTCCAAGTCCATCTCCGTAGCTGGCTCCAGCGGGGCCACCAGCTGCTGTAAACAGGGCAAGGGACACAGCCATATACAAGACTTCAGCATCTCAGGGAATATTAATACAAAATGCACAAAAGAACAGCTTGTTTTCCACTACTACGTATACAAAGGGCATGTCTAGCCACTCACGACTCGCTACTCGCTACTCGCTCGCTCCCTACTCGTTACTTTTACTCACCATGCCCTTATCGGCTTCCGTATTCTTTTCCTCAAGTTCTGCCTCCCGCATGGCCTCGAATCTCTCGTTGTCGCCGACAAGGAAGACATGAGCGTAGAACTTTGATTTTCCGCCTTTGGCGAAACACATGTGCACGTGTGGTAGAAGCCAAAGGTTGGGGGGAAGCCAAAATATGTGTCAGCGACTCGTTGATACGTCCATGGTGCAATCAGTGCGGTTTGTTTTTTGACATACTGTGTGCGGGGTTTCAGACCCGTCGGGCGACATGGATTAACGACGCAGGGCAAGCGAGGTGGGCCGTGTGGATGCTTTGGGGGGCAGGGCCGGGAAACAGCTTGGTGATTGAGGGACACAGCGTGGGGAGGGCTCAGCACCTTCCTCAATAATACACTGCGACACTTGCTATTACACTTACCAGAAGCATTCACTGGGAATCCAGCAATGTAGGTCAGAGGTCTGGTAAACCCCATACTCTTCATCGCCTCTAGTGGCGCCATCATTTTCTTTCCGGCGACCACAAATGCCTGCGATTATTTATTTACGTCCGTGTGTAAGGGTTTTATATATCTTTGTACATACACATGCTTAAATACACATTAACTAACACGCCCCCCCCCCCCACCCCCAAAAAACCCAACCCGTTGACTTCTCAATGTGCACTGACCTTCAGGGTTTTGCATCCGTTCAAGGCCCGGACAATGACTTCGTGAAGGGATAAGTGGTGATCCTTCTGGTGGCAGCTCATCCCCTCCCAGAAGGAGTACACATGCGTTACCCCCAACAGCCTTTTATCAAGCCCCTGCATTTAATAACAACAAGTCCTTACAGTTAATAACAAGACAAGACAGCATGCTCTATCTAATTCGTTCTCTAATTATGCGCCAAAGGAAGGATAGAGCTTACCGTCCGCACATCCGCCCAGACAATCTGTGGTGCCTTGTAATCGGGATGCAGTGGGCGCAAGTTGTTCTTCGTGCATGACGCAGCGTAGAGACGATTGAAATTGGCAATTACGCTCGAAGCCTTCTTCACCTTGGTGTCGTCGACCTCCCATCCAACAGTCAGTACGCCATACATGGCGGCTGCCTGAAGTAACGGCCTACACACATAAAAGGGGCAAACCCTGCTAGTTAGAGATGAACTGCACGCCCCGGCCTAGCCCCGCCCTAGCCCCGCCCTAGAAGCAAACCCCGCTCTGCACAGCCTACCTGCCGATACCTGCTCCAATGTCAGCCAGCAAAGTATGTGGACTGAGGAACTCGGCGTAATACACCAAGACATAGAAGATAAGGGCCATAGAAGCTGCTGTAAGACAGCCATACGCGCCATCAGTGCCCTCCCCACCGCTGCAGTTCCTCTGCAAGTAAGAATTTTACGTATTTCAATTTTAGCGGATGACAGGGAAACTTAGCAATACGTCTGTCAAGCATTTGAAATTCTTACCGAGCACGAATTCAAGATATTGCCCACCAGCATCACGTCTCTAGCATCCTTCGCTGGAGGTGGAGGGAGATATGGAAGCCTAGGCTGGGCCTTAGGCTTAGGCGTAGGCGTAGGCTTAGCCTTAGCCTTAGCCTTAGCCTTGGGCTTCTTGGGCGCCATCCTCGTTGTGGCGCGCCACCGACCGGCGAGCAAGGCTTCCGCAAAGGCTGCTAATAATTGTAACACGAAGTTATATAGGTGCAATGCTCGTCGTATCTGTTGCTTGGATGGCCAAACAGGCACCTCACAGCTTTGGGCTCTCTGCTGTTACGTTGGACACTGGCAGCAACTCTCATATGCCCTAGGCTATGCTGTATCCTTTCCGTCTTGTAATTAATGACTTGTTTGTGAGCGCGCGCACAGATTGGGCGCGGATTCCGTTGGGATTGGGAGTGAAACCGTACTCCGAAATGCGATGCAGACCTTCAGCGCGCTCATTAGGACATTTTGTTCATACTTTAACAAAAGCTCTGACACCTATATAGTATACGCTCAGGACGCATTGCAAGGAAGGCGCAGTTCAATACGCACCTGACCTTCCTACGAGCTCCACCAGGCCACTACAGTGGCAACCGAACAAACTGATAGGACTACTATTGTTTAACAAATGCAATAGTTGGATCTTAGGCACGTACAGCACGCTAGACATACACCGACACACACATACACACACACACACGAACAGATAAACGCATGCTAGGCGGGAACACGACGGCTGGGCGCCGGAGCACAGCTGGAACTGGGCAACGGAGCGAAGCAGGAACTGGGCGCCAGAGCAAAGCAGGGACTGGACAGGAGCGAATAAGGAACCGGGCGCCGGAGCTCAGTGAGTGGGGGCGTGTGGGCGTGGTGTAGAAACACGTAATCGTTACATGTTTTGCCAAGGCATTTGTATGGTTGACGATTATGAGCATATCTATGGACTGCCCTTTAGCCATATAACAATCCCATATGGTACATCCCGTGCGGGTTCATCCCAACCAAACAGTTTGTAACGCCGAATACACCTCAAATCAATGCGATCTCGCGCTCAATCGTATGCTATGGCATGTTGTACGAGGCACGCATTCAAGCGGGGACATCATACTTGGGCCCCCTGCTCATATCCCTCGTCGTCCCCACTGACGTACCCTTCTCCAGACCACTCCCACTCGGGCTCGCCTAGATCGCTTCCCCCCCTGGGCTCCCCTTGTCCTCCCCCTCATCCCCGCTGATGCTCGCATCTGCATTCCATTGCCATTCCGGATCACTTTCCGGGTCTTGCCCCTCATCACTATCTTCCTCTGAATCATACTCGTCACCCAGAGCCTCCGCCTCATCCTGCGCGCCATCCCAAGCGGTTGGCACGTGCGAAGAGCCAGCACCGTTCAGGGGCCCAGCCTCCACAATGACGTCGCCGCTGTCCAGTGCCTCCTCCCCATCCTGCTCGCCATCCCAAGCGGTTGGCGCGTGCGAAGAGCCAGCACCGTTCAGGGGCCCAGCCTCCACAATGACGTCGCCGCTGTCCAGTGCCTCCTCCCCATCCTGCTCGCCATCCCAAGCGGTTGGCGCGTGCGAAGAGCCAGCACCGTTCAGGGGCCCAGCCTCCACAATGACGTCGCCGCTGTCCAGTGCCTCAGAGTCCGAGCCAGAGTCCGAGCCAGAGTCCGAGCTAGAGTCTGAGCTAGAGTCTGAGCCAGAGCTAGAGCTGACGTCATCGCCCTCATCATCAGTTGTGGCAGTCAGGTCGTATACCGCAGGGGGTGCCCTCAACCCCGCTGGCTGCTGTTGGCTCTGCTGCTGCCTGTGTCGCTCCTCCCGCCGCCACCCCTCCAGGCGCTGCACGGCCGCCTGTGCGACCATGCTATCCTTGCCCTGGACATAGTGGGACTCCCACACGCGAAGAGAGTTGCCCATGGCGGTCGCATGTGCTTGAAGGGGCGCCACGTTCGCGGCAACTGCATCAACGACCGTCTGGTAGGTGGCTGTTGCGTAGATATGCCTGAACTTCTGCGCGGTGAAGGGAGTCCATGGCGCTTGGTGTCGTTTCTGGATCCGCTGCCAGACGCCAGCCACAGTGATGGAGGTGTTGTCGAAAGGCGTCCCTTTACGTGACAAGAACACAAAGGGTGTGTCCTCCCCCTCAGCAGGGCCGTACCGCAGGAGGACAGGCCGTGCATACTTTATGTACGCAGCCGTCGATGATGAAAGGTCCGCTAAGAGGCCATAGCTGATGGGGCTCTTCGTAAACCTGACAGTCTTGTGATGGAAGAACTCCACCGCCATCAAACGCTGCTTGCCTGACACCGCCGACCCTCCAAGATGCCTGAGGTTGTTGCCCCTGCAGCCCCGCCGAGTGCAGCCCTCGAAGGTGCAGGCTGCCGTACCAGGCACCGTTAGCGTGCTGATGCAGCTGAGGCGGATGGGCGGCACGTAGCAGCCAGAGAGGTACTCCGTGAGCAGCGCCTCCATCATGAGCACTGCCGTGTTGTACTCAATAGTGCCCCCTGCTGCCAAATCACATAACAGCGCCTTTTTTGCCCGCTTGCGCATCACCAATGCGAAGTCCAGAACCTGGCTATGGTTGGGCAGCTGGTCCACGTCCTCTGGCAGCTGCGGGTCATCTGGTGGCGGGGCTGGATCTGGGTAGCCCCTACGCAGCTGACGCTCCATCCTCAGCAGCCATTCAATGACCTTCTTGCAGAAATCCACCTAGTAAGGTAACAGTGGGACAGAGTGGGTAGGGCAACAGGGTTAGGGTTCGGGATCGAGTTGCGTGTCTGCAGGGAGAGCGGAGCGAGCGGGTGTGTTGGGGTGGGGGCTTAGGGCACACACACACACACACACACACACACACACACACACACACACACACACACACACACACACACACGCACACACGCACACACACACACACACACACACACACACACACACACACACACACACACACACACACACACACACACTCGCATACAAGTGTGAACCACCCACCTCTGCTGCGGCGTCTGCGAGTTTGCCCACGTCCATTTCCTCCAGGTATCGAACAACGCGGATAATCCGCCCAAACTCCTGCATGGTATGCAGCATATTGCTGCGGCACACACGGAAGTCCACGTATCGCGTGAGCAGGACCTGTATTTGGTGGGGTAGTTGCCAGGGTGGGTTATAGTTAGCAGGTTGGGGAGGGTTATACGTGCATTTGACATCCAGGCAAGGTCTCCCAGGCAAGGCCTCCTTTTTCCCACCTTTCCCTCCACTGAAACCCATACCCCCACCCTCTATCCACGACCCACCGGGTTGCTGAACAAGCGCAGTGACAGGTAGGGCATAGGTGTCCCCTCAAACACGTAGCAGTAGCCCATGAATGTAGACAACGTGGCTTCGATGCTTTGGTACGTAGAAGGGGACACACCAGAGCGGCCACCCGCCGAGAAGTTGAATGGCTGCTGGCACCATATCTGGAAGTCGGCCAACTCTTCTCGGAGGGGAACACATGGTGGAAGCGGCTTGAGGATGGTAAGCAGCCCATACCGGGGTTTCTTCAGCGCCTCTTCACTCCAAAGGTACATTGGCAGGGTGTTTGGTAGCACTTGATCGATGGGGTAAAACCACCAGCGATTGGCTGGTACGGGAGTTGATAGTCCCATGCCATCATCCTCTGGTGGGGCTGCGGGGGCAGCTGGGCCAGGGAAGCTGTGGTGGGGCTGCTGGGCGGAGCTGTTGGGCGGGGCGGGGCGGGGCATGTTGTGCGGGACTCGGCAGGGCGGCGGGGCGGGGTGGGGCGGGGCGGGGCGACTGAGCGGGACTGGGCGGGGTGGTGGGGTTGCCAACGGGGTAGCCAGGGAAGCTCCGGGACGCCGCTGCGGTGATGCACGTGCAGCAGCTGAACCAGGCGCATCTGGGCCAGCCTGCTGCTCGCCACCATTACTACTGTCGGCAACCACGCCCGCAACTGCAAAGGGGTCGTCAATTGTTGCAGGTGGGAAGGAGGCAAGACTGGGGCGTCGTGTTGCACGTGGAAGACGCGACTCTGTTGCTGCTGCGGCTGCAAGTTGACGTGAGGTGACATCTCTGCTGCCTGCCATGGTGTCACGCCGTTCCAGTCGTAGCTTACGCAGAACCTCTGCGACGGAGACGAAGCTGGGATAGGACCGCACTGCCTTGTACATATCTGAGCAGCTAGCCAGCTTTACAGCGATGGCCTGCTTGTGAACAGCCCCGAGCTGCTTAAGGGGTCCCAGTAGCATGGGATCAGATATACGGGCGCGCTTGACGTTTGATGCTTTGTCAATACGGTCCTTGAGGGACTTGTCCGATAGTCCTGCTCCATATGACCGTAGCCGCTCCGCGACTTGTGCTACGATGAGTAAGTTGGGTGTTGGCTCCAGAGCGGTGTCCCTGACCAGTGTAAGTTGGAAACGTCCATGGAGTGGAGGTGGTGCGTCGATGTGGACATTCCATGCTGCCCATTGTGGTACCTTTTGAGGGGCATAGGTGGTGGGGATCGTACGTAAGATGACGCAAGTACGTAATACGATGACGCTGCTCCACAAGGCAATGTAATACTACCTTTACAAGCAAATGTAACCGCTACAACAACAACTACTTCGAACTCACGCACAAAACACACAAAAAGGGCGCGTGTGTCTTACATGAGGCTGCATTTTCGATTTAGTCCTCCGGGGCTCTGGCCCCTTCAGAGGCAAGCCTGATCCCAGTAGGCCTGAAGGCTTAGTCCGTGTGCCCATAAGGCTAACATCATGTGCCTGAGGAACAGATAGAACAGTAAGGCAGTCGTCAGGATGAAATCTGGTCGGAAGCAGGAAACATGACCGACAGCAGGGAGGAAAGTCACCGTGCACATGTCGATGGGTCCAAGGATCGTGCCCATGTGCCATTGTGCTATTTACTAATTGCCACACACCGTCAGGCGATCATCACGTACCTTTTGAGTCAGGGGGGAGTTCTTGGCCTTCGTTAAATCATCATAGTCCATAGGCACACGCAGAAACCGCTTCCGTGATGCAAGGGGTGGTGAATCTGTTGGGGCATGCCTCCGTTTGCCTGACTCGCTTTTATCAAGATGTTCCGACTGCATGATTGGCTAATCAAGCGAATGACCGGCGCTGCTCTCACACAGAGCGGCCTGCCCTGCTGATGAGGACGGCCTCGGCGGGCGAGTCGTCAGCTATAGTATGTGTTCGGTCTATGAACCTTATGGGTATTGACGCTTTTGCCTGGGTTTATATTAGGGACCTCAGCTACAGGCAATGGATCCAGTGAACCCAACACAGGGCCCATTACCGGTATCGATTAGCGGTGCCTATCTTCAGAACCTACACAGTCTTGTACCCATATCGCAAATCGCTGTCATTGCCATTTTGTGTGTCCGAATTGTTGCAGGGCTCTGCGGTGTGTCCTCTATATCCGATAAGGAGTCGCGGTCCGAGCATGCGAGTCACATTTCACGTGGTGTAACGATTTGGGCACCATCTTTCCTGTTAGAACTGCGACTATTTCAAGCTTATGAACTGGGTCGGCTGTACTGGGTTCCTCCTGTCCCGACATGGCAAACTGGTGGCATTACCAGGCAGTTCCGACTCGTAAGCTCATTAGCCGTTGCTCATACTACGTAAAATAAGTTCGTGAATGGCAACATTGATGCCCAGTGCCTATGCGTGCGGGCACAGATTACGTCGATGAACGCCCATCGACGACTTGTATTGAATTTCCACTGCATTGACCGCTAAACTATTTTTATCCTAGAAAGCGTCAGGTCCCATTACATAAATTCAGCAAAGTTAAGGCAATATGGGCTGTTTTTCCAGGTAGGAGAATGACAGATGGGGTACGATGACAAAGTACGGATGATGACATGTAATCAAATTGTGGTCAAAGCCTGGTCCCGGTCTGTTGTATGGATAAACTCCCGAACGCATATAACTTTGTTGATAACTAGTTTGACGTTAGGCAACTGGAAAGCAGCCGACTTTGCTCAGGGAAGAGAGCATAGGTGCTGCGTATCAGACGTTTGACTACTACACAGTTGTCGCCGGTACACTTTTGCTATTCCCAAACGTGGAATTGCCCCAAGGCTTTCGATATTCTTAGTCCTGGAGGCTAACCGCGTCCCTGCCTCGACCCTTAATCCGTTTCGTCATCGAAACGTGCTTGCAACACGAGTGGGAGCCATACGTTTTGAAAATGAGGACTGGCAGCTATCGGACTTGATTTGATCGCTCGCTCTTAGCCACGCTTCAGTTGTGTAAGTGTTTGGCAATCCATTGACTTGTTGCGTTAAGCAATGGTCTGATGGATGTTTCACTGACACGAATCCAGGTGCAGGCAAAAGAACGGACCGATTCAGGGTTCACAGGGTGTAAGTCAAGGTTTCGACATTGGTTTGCTTTTAGGTTTGCTTTAGGTTTGCGTTTAGGTTTTGCGTTTAGGTTTGCGTTTAGGTTTGCGTTTAGGTTTCGTGTAGGGGATAA
>BDSL01000407.1:0-22270 GCA_003116995.1 Yamagishiella unicocca | reverse complement strand
GAGAGGCCCCCACGGCCGCGGCCGCCATGCCACTCAGGTGGCGGCGGCGGCGGCGTGAGCGCAGCAGCGGCGGTGGTGACGGCAGTGGCGGCGGCGGCGGCGATGACTCCGGACAGAAGCCAAGGAGGCGGGCGTAGAGAGCCTGCCATACATGAGAGACGCGCCAAAGGCCGTACTGACGCGTCACCCGCAGAAGAAGAGGAGGCAGCAGCACTGCAAATGAGGGGGGGAGAGGAAGACAAGGGACGGGGGGAGGCAGGTCCGTCAGCGGTGACGGAGGCCATCGCGCGGACGCCAGCTGCATTCAGGGTGCCGTACCTTGCACGCACCACCGCCAGCAGCAAATACTCCCGGCTGCACACACCGCGAGGGCGGATCGACGCAAACAGTATTGTGCCACCGCCGCGCAGCACGGGCGGCCTCACGACAGTGCCCACGTGTAGCGCCACCACCACCATAACCACCACCACAACCGTGCGTTCGTCGGTGCGGCTCCGCCCCACCCACCGCGGTTGGTCAAAGCTCCTACTGCAGAACCATCGTTCGCGCTTACGCACACATAGAGGGCGAGTGTTCGCCAGCAGCCCATCACCGTCTAGTGCTCACCTGCGTCTGTTGGGAAACACAGCGCGGTCGCCACCTCGTCCACGGCGGGGTCCGCCTGCCTGACTGGCGCCTGCGCGACGCAGCACCTCGAGAGGCCCCCACGGCCGCGGCCGCCATGCCGCTCAGGTGGCGGCGGCGGCGGCGTGAGCGCAGCAGCGGCGGTGGTGACGGCAGTGGCGGCGGCGGCGGCGATGACTCCGGACAGAAGCCAAGGAGGCGGGCGTAGAGAGCCTGCCATACATGAGAGACGCGCCAAAGGCCGTACTGACGCGTCACCCGCAGAAGAAGAGGAGGCAGCAGCACCTGCAAATGAGGGGGGGGAGAGGGAAGACAAGGGACGGGGGGAGGCAGGTCCGTCAGCGGTGACGGAGGCCATCGCGCGGACGCCAGCTGCATTCAGGGTGCCGTACCTTGCACGCACCACCGCCCAGCCAGCAAATACTCCCGGCTGCACACACCGCGAGGGCGGATCGACGCAAACAGTATTGTGCCACCGCCGCGCAGCACGGGCGGCCTCACGACAGTGCCCACGTGTAGCGCCACCACCACCATAACCACCACCACAACCGTGCGTTCGTCGGTGCGGCTCCGCCCCACCCACCGCGGTTGGTCAAAGCTCCTACTGCAGAACCATCGTTCGCGCTTACGCACACATAGAGGGCGAGTGTTCGCCAGCAGCCCATCACCGTCTAGTGCTCACCTGCGTCTGTTGGGAAACACAGCGCGGTCGCCACCTCGTCCACGGCGGGGTCCGCCTGCCTGCCTGGCGGGGCCCTGCGTAAGCACACCATCAAGAAGCGCACGGCGGCGGCCACCATTCCTCTCAGGCGGCGGCTGCGGCGTTAGCGCCGCCGCACGCCGCACACTGCCGTTGTCGCGGTGGCGGCGGGGGAGGGGCTGGGCGTGCGGCGGCGGAGAAGGGCTGGGCGTTGGCGGTGGTGGAGGGCTGGGCGTTTGGCGGGGGAGAAGAGCTGGACGTTACACCATCAAGAAGCCCACGGCGGCGGCCACCACTCCTCTCAGGCGGCGGCGGCGGCGTTAGCGCCGCCACATGCCACACACTGCCATTGTCGCGGTGACGGCGGAGAAGGGCTGGGTGGTGGCGACGGGGGAGGGCTGGGCGGCGGCGGCGGAAAAAGGCTGGGCGTTGGCGGAGGTGGAGGGCTGGGCGGTACACCATCAAGAAGCCCACGGCGGCGGCCACCACTCCTCTCAGGCGGCGGCGGCGGCATTAGCGCCGCCACACGCTGTCCCGGCCGCCGCTGCCGCCGTGCCTCACAAGAGGTAGAACCGCTTGCGAAGTTCTTTATGGATGTACGAAACTACGTGAGTCTCGTCCACCGTCACCTCATTCTGCACATACCAGTGCAGACGAGGGCTCCACAAGTCGTGCTTTCCGGCCGCCCCTGCATGCACGGTGTTGCCGTGCAGGATAATTACTTCGCCTGGCTGGGCCCGCAGCTTCATCACCGGGTGCTTTGCGAGGTAGATAGCAAACCGGGAGGCAGTCTCATCTGGCAACATCATTATGTTATCCAGGGAGATGCCTCCACTAGCCTTCATCACTGTGCCGTTGCTGCCACTGCCAGCAGAGGCAACAGCAGCTGAAACTGCTGCTGTCGCGCGCTTGGCGAATGCCCGGATGGTGTGGTGGCTTCCTGGGCTCACCCAAATGTCGAAGTCTTCCTCCAACGGCACAATGACAACGAACGCCATCCCGCTGCCTGGGCGGACATCAACGTGCAATGACTGGCGGCGGATCGGGGGTCCTGTCTCATCACCAGGGTCGTTTCCAATTATGACGCCAGGCTTCTGCACCTTCAGGTCAGGAGTGGATTTTACCACTTCACTGATGCACGCCTCCATGTAGGTGATGACCTTGGTCAAGCCCATCTCTGGCTGCACCTGGCTGTCCAGTTTCACCATCATCCGCCGCCTGGTGCCATAGCTAAGGCGGAGCCTCTTCTCCTTGGTAGTCCGGGGCAATCCACCATTGCGGAGGGGGAGATCGCCGCGCTGGAAAATTGCCCTCGCCTCCTTGTGCTGCACCAGCACAGTGGCGTTGTCACAGACATCTGCCGTGATGAGGCTAGCAAGCTCTGTGTCCTGCACCACCGCCACGCCATCCGCAGCGACAGCCGTTAGCACCTTCTCCCATGGGCACGTGAAGTCGTCGGGGCACAGAAACGCTCCGTCCTCCGGCTCGGGCTCTGACTCCAGCTCCGACTCCGACGCTTGCACCACTGACTGACTGCGCACACGCCTGGCTGCTTTGCGCCGTGCCCTGGAAGTTTGGCACACGGAAGGGACTGTGCCTGGCTGCTTTGCGCCGTGCCCTGGAAGCACTTGACCACTTGCTGCCCCGACACTACCAGCACCTCCCTCCTTACTCCGCTTTGCTTGGCCGCCATCATCTTCCGGCAGCCTCCTCCGCTTCGGTCGGCTGCTGCCACCCGCCGCCGCGTCCGTGTCAGCTGCTGTCCCGGCCGAAGCCGCCGCTGCGTCCGCATCAGCTGCTGTCCCGGCCGAAGCCGCCGCCGCGTCCGTGTCAGCTGCTGTCCCGGCCGAAGCCGCCGCCGCGTCCGTGTCAGCTGCTGTCCCGGCCGAAGCCGCCGCCGCGTCCGTGTCAGCTGCTGTCCCGGCCGAAGCCGCCGCTGCGTCCGCATCAGCTGCTGTCCCGGCCGAAGCCGCCGCCGCGTCCGTGTCAGCTGCTGTCCCGGCCGAAGCCGCCGCTGCGTCCGCATCAGCTGCTGTCCCGGCCGAAGCCGCCGCCGCGTCCGTGTCAGCTGCTGTCCCGGCCGAAGCCGCCGCCGCGTCCGTGTCAGCTGCTGTCCCGGCCGAAGCCGCCGCTGCGTCCGCATCAGCTGCTGTCCTGGCCGAAGCCGCCGCCGCGTCCGTGTCAGCTGCTGTCCCGGCCGAAGCCGCCGCTGCGTCCGCATCAGCTGCTGTCCTGGCCGAAGCCGCCGCCGCGTCCGTGTCAGCTGCTGTCCCGGCCGAAGCCGCCGCCGCGTCCGCATCAGCTGCTGTCCTGGCCGAAGCCGCCGCCGCGTCCGTGTCAGCTGCTGTACCGACCGAAGCCGCCGCTGCGTCCGCATCAGCTGCTGTCCTGGCCGAAGCCGCCGCTGCGTCCGCATCAGCTGCTGTCCTGGCCGAAGCCGCCGCCGCGTCCGTGTCAGCTGCTGTACCGACCGAAGCCGCCGCCGCGTCCGTGTCAGCTGCTGTCCCGGCCGAAGCCGCCGCCGCGTCCGTGTCAGCTGCTGTCCCGGCCGAAGCCGCCGCTGCGTCCGCATCAGCTGCTGTCCCGGCCGAAGCCGCCGCCGCGTCCGTGTCAGCTGCTGTCCCGGCCGAAGCCGCCGCCGCGTCCGTGTCAGCTGCTGTCCCGGCCGAAGCCGCCGCTGCGTCCGCATCAGCTGCTGTCCTGGCCGAAGCCGCCGCCGCGTCCGTGTCAGCTGCTGTCCCGGCCGAAGCCGCCGCTGCGTCCGCATCAGCTGCTGTCCTGGCCGAAGCCGCCGCCGCGTCCGTGTCAGCTGCTGTCCCGGCCGAAGCCGCCGCCGCGTCCGTGTCAGCTGCTGTCCCGGCCGAAGCCGCCGCTGCGTCCGCATCAGCTGCTGTCCCGGCCGAAGCCGCCGCTGCGTCCGCATCAGCTGCTGTCCTGGCCGAAGCCGCCGCTGCGTCCGCATCAGCTGCTGTCCTGGCCGAAGCCGCCGCCGCGTCCGTGTCAGCTGCTGTCCCGGCCGAAGCCGCCGCCGCGTCCGTGTCAGCTGCTGTCCCGGCCGAAGCCGCCGCTGCGTCCGCATCAGCTGCTGTCCTGGCCGAAGCCGCCGCCGCGTCCGTGTCAGCTGCTGTACCGACCGAAGCCGCCGCCGCGTCCGTGTCAGCTGCTGTCCCGGCCTTGCACGGGTTCATGTCAGGTTGGGAGGGAGCATAGCATCACTGGGTTGGTGCAGCATGGAGTGCCTAGGAAGGTGGAGGCAACGGCCGAGTTGCAGGGGTCGCAGGAGTTGAATACGAAGCCTGCCCTGTCCCAATCAGAACGGGAGAAAAACCGTTCTCCACTACGGTTGGCCACAACGTAGTGAAGCACAGGGCCACCGCGACCTTCTGCGCCGCTGAAGCCTTTACGCCCCGCCCCCCCCCCGCTGATCAAATACAGCCCGCCTCATCCGCAAACCCAGCCAGCTGCGCTGCGCTGCGCCAGCCCCATCTGCTCAATGGCGCAAGAGAGCAAGGACCGTTCTGTGCGGATGCCTGCTGCTCCTTTTCATCCCGCTGCACATCCTTACCTCGTCGGGCGTCGTTGCTGTTGCCGCCACGTCCACCCCGATGTGCGGGCCTGTGCCGATTTTGCTGGACGCCATGGTTCCACCGGCCTGCACGAAACAGGGGCAAGACTGAGACTCCATCAACACCCGGGCCAGGCGGGGCTACAGCTATGCATAATCCGGACACAGCGCCACATACGCAAACCCATCCCGCTGCTCCTTTTCATCCCG
This sequence comes from Yamagishiella unicocca, assembly GCA_003116995.1. Taxonomy (NCBI): domain Eukaryota; kingdom Viridiplantae; phylum Chlorophyta; class Chlorophyceae; order Chlamydomonadales; family Volvocaceae; genus Yamagishiella; species Yamagishiella unicocca. The sequence continues at coordinate 17,171 of BDSL01000407.1, read as the reverse complement.
CTGCACATCCTTACCTCGTCGGGCGTCGTTGCTGTTGCCGCCACGTCCACCCCGATGTGCGGGCCTGTGCCGATTTTGCTGGACGCCATGGTTCCACCGGCCTGCACGAAACAGGGGCAAGACTGAGACTCCATCAACACCCGGGCCAGGCGGGGCTACAGCTATGCATAATCCGGACACAGCGCCACATACGCAAACCCATCCCGCTGCTCCTTTTCATCCCGCTGCACATCCTTACCTCGTCGGGCGTCGTTGCTGTTGCCGCCACGTCCACCCCGATGTGCGGGCCTGTGCCGATTTTGCTGGACGCCATGGTTCCACCGGCCTGCACGAAACAGGGGCAAGACTGAGACTCCATCAACACCCGGGCCAGGCGGGGCTACAGCTATGCATAATCCGGACACAGCGCCACATACGCAAACCCATCCCGCTGCTCCTTTTCATCCCGCTGCACATCCTTACCTCGTCGGGCGTCGTTGCTGTTGCCGCCACGTCCACCCCGATGTGCGGGCCTGTGCCGATTTTGCTGGACGCCATGGTTCCACCGGCCTGCACGAAACAGGGGCAAGACTGAGACTCCATCAACACCCGGGCCAGGCGGGGCTACAGCTATGCATAATCCGGACACAGCGCCACATACGCAAACCCATCCCGCTGCTCCTTTTCATCCCGCTGCACATCCTTACCTCGTCGGGCGTCGTTGCTGTTGCCGCCACGTCCACCCCGATGTGCGGGCCTGTGCCGATTTTGCTGGACGCCATGGTTCCACCGGCCTGCACGAAACAGGGGCAAGACTGAGACTCCATCAACACCCGGGCCAGGCGGGGCTACAGCTATGCATAATCCGGACACAGCGCCACATACGCAAACCCATCCCGCTGCTCCTTTTCATCCCGCTGCACATCCTTACCTCGTCGGGCGTCGTTGCTGTTGCCGCCACGTCCACCCCGATGTGCGGGCCTGTGCCGATTTTGCTGGACGCCATGGTTCCACCGGCCTGCACGAAACAGGGGCAAGACTGAGACTCCATCAACACCCGGGCCAGGCGGGGCTACAGCTATGCATAATCCGGACACAGCGCCACATACGCAAACCCATCCCGCTGCTCCTTTTCATCCCGCTGCACATCCTTACCTCGTCGGGCGTCGTTGCTGTTGCCGCCACGTCCACCCCGATGTGCGGGCCTGTGCCGATTTTGCTGGACGCCATGGTTCCACCGGCCTGCACGAAACAGGGGCAAGACTGAGACTCCATCAACACCCGGGCTAGGTAGGGCTTCAAACACACTTACTTCCGAGCCCTCCCCAGCAATTGATCCTGATGGTGCCGAGCTTGTCATCACCATGCTGCCTGCCTCCTGTAAGCAGGTGTGCGTAAAGAGGGGAGAAGAAGGTTTCATTGTTTGATTGGGACAGGGCGCGCCGCAATAACCCCGCCCGGTGTAGTCGAGACTTCAGTGGTTAGTCGGTGGCAATACCCCCCCCCCCGCCCAGCCGCAGCACCCAGCCCCGGCGTCCAGCAGCCACAGCACCCACCCCCAGCGTCCAGCAGCCACCGCAGCCGCAGCACCCAGCCCCGGCGCCACGCCGCCGTCCCGGCGGCCCGCGCCCGCCGCCGTCGCCCCAGCGTACCCCGCACTTGTAATACGCCGCCGGCCTCCCTCCGCGCCCCCTCCCTCCCTCCGCACCTCATCCCGCGCTAGCCCCTCCGCCCCCTCCACGCCCCCAACACCCCCCCCAACCGCGACCGAAACACCCCTAGGAAACTGTTCCCGACGCCACGCTCTCCGCCCCCCCCGCCCCTTCGCCCACCCGCGCACCCGCCATTCGCACACTGTCTCCTCCCACAGCCCCTTCTCCCCCTCCCCGCCCGGACCGCCGCTCTCCCCCGCGTCCCTAGCCGCCGGCGTCGCACTGTGGCGGCGCCGTCCTCGCTGTGGCAGTGCTGTGGGGATCCGACCAGCCCGGACCGCGCACTGCCTCCCCCCGGTATCCCGTCTCCTCGCCTGCTAGCCTTGCCCCCCTGTCCCGCATCTTCACGCCCCATATTTTCTCACTTCCTCCCTCCGTCATACAGGCCTCCGCCGTACAACGCCGTACGCCGCCGTACCAGCCCGCGTCCCCATCTCCCCGTATATCCGTCCTCCCCTTTCCTGCCTCCGCCTCTTTCGCCGCGCCGCTGGGGCCTCTTCGTTGCTTGGACCCCTGTCCACCCGCTCCGCGCCTGGATGTTGTTCCTAACGCCCCCTGCTGCCCCTTGCCCGCATGCTTCGCGTCGACCGCCTTCCCCACCCGCTCTGGGCCCTGGTCAGGTGAGTTCCGCCGCTGGGTTGGGCCTCTGTTCTGGTAGTTTTTTGCTAGTCGTTGCGTTCTTGTCTGCGGGCGTCGGGACCTGCGTCTGGGCTTTCGCGTCCCCCATGGCGGCGCGGCGCGGCTTCGGCCTCCTCTCCTGGACGACCGCGGACCTTCTCTGGTAATGACCGGCTTCCTCACGCATCTGGTCGGTATTCGGGTGGGTCGGGACTGGGACTCCGACTAGGACTGGGACTGGGACCGGACCGCGATGTCCGCTCTCCCATAGCGCATCAACTCCCACATTTCTCCTGCTAGCGCCCAAAACCGGTTCTGCGAAAACTTTACCTGCGTCGCGCCGGGTCCTCGCTTCCTTTCGTCTCGCCTAGCCGATCTAGCTTAGCCGCCAAAGGTCATATTACGACCTTCGGCTTTCGTATCCCCAACCCAGTTCTCCCGCATGCATCTCAAAACTTCTGTTTTAAACGATTTTTTTCGGACATCCACGGGTTTCCCTCGAACCCCGCCCTGCCCCACTCTCCCTGCCACGCCCCGCCCTACACACATCAGTATGCCCTCAAACATGCTCACCTCCATGCCCAACCCGGCCGTCGTTGTCGATGGGGGCTGTGCACTCGAAGTATCTGGAAGAAACCGACGAGGCTGACCTGCCATCACCACGGAACTGCTTGCGGGTTCTGCTGCCACCGACACCAGCTTCTTCTCTAGATCCTGAATGCAAAAGTAAAATGCATAAATCCTCCCATCCTACATGGAAAACACCGTTTCCATAACAGAACCCACCTGCAGCTTCTTCAACCAGGGCTTCTTGGGCCAGAAAAAGTCACCCAGGTTACCAATTTCATGGCCCCTGGGCTCCAGTTCAGGCATTTTTTCCTTGATGAAGGCATACTGCTCGGCTTCGCTCGTAATGTTGTTCATGCGCAGCTCCAGCTCAACATGCCGCTTGCCTCCCTCATGCAGGCAGGCCTTTAAGGAGTCAGAGTTACTTATCTTCGATCCCAAGAGCTCTAGCAAGCTGCATTCCTACAAAAAAAGGGACATAAAGTCCGTCAGCAAGGATCAACCATCTTATCGCAGTCGGCAACGCACCTGCTGCCCCTTGGGTGTTGTCCTTTTGAATGTCATGTAGAAGATGTTCTTTGGGCTTGCCTTCTTGGGCAATACTCCAGACCAGTCTTCGAAGTAGAGCACATCGTTGTGTGAGCACCTTGCGATACAGCAAACCACTCTGTATATTGCCACATAAAGCGTGGCCTTTGCGTCGTTGAGTTTCAAACGCATACGCTCTACCTCCAAACTGGCATTTCGCGCCTGAATGACGAAGTCAAAAAACGACGTCGCCATTGCTGTTAAGCTAGCCTAACTTCGTGAAAATCATATGATACTCGTATTCTATTGTATACTTACTTGTTTTGCTAACGAGCATGGTCCCATGCACAAGCGGGTTCCATGCTCGTCCAGGACTACGTATGTGTAGTCCTGGACGAGCAGTACGCAGTACAGGACTAGCAATCGGAGCTTCCACGCCTTTCTCTGTTATAAAAACATATTGGCAAATTTGTACATATTCCCAGTTGAAAATTGCATCCAGGAGATGAAGACCATCTGAAGAAGAACGACCATAAGAGTGTGCTCCATAACAACGACCTCTGAATGTCCAGGCCCTGTAATTAATGTTATAAACAGATATATTATTTAGCGTGGTGAGGTACATTGAGTGGTGCTTCCACAGGAGCAATGGATGCGATGATGCCGACACCAAGAATGCCTGCCTGTCATTGTCAGCCAGCAGTTATTGCCAGCAACCCTCTCCCGTGCACACACCTTTGTTGAGACAAAGCGCGGGTCGGCAGCAAGGGCTGGACAACTCAGGCAACGGCGGCTCTGGGTGGCGCTGGGCTAGGTGACTCGGGTTGCCAAGGCTCGTGCAGCTAATCACCCAGGTCAGCGGACCCGTCCAGTGATGCAAGTGCCAGGGTGCCGTGCAGCTAATCGCCCAGGTCGAGGTGGCAGCGGGGTAGGGCTGGGTGGTGGTGGTGGAGCAGGGCTGGTTGGAGGCGGCGGGGGAGGGCTGGCCAGTGGCGGCGGGGGAGGGCTGGGCGGTGGTGGTGGAGGAGGGCTGGACGGAGGCGGCTGGGGTGGGGGTGGTGGCGGGGCAGCAGGGGGGTCGGTGGCGGGGTTGGCGGTGGCGGGAGCAGCGGGGGTGCCGGTGGCGACAGGGGCATCAACAAGGGTGGCAGCAGGGGTGACGTTGGGGGCGGTGGCATGGCTGGCAGCAAGGATGGCGGTAGTAGGAGGGAAGACGGGGAGGGCTGGGCGGTGGGGCGATCATTGCATCCAACATATCCTGCGCCTCTGGCCACAACCTCAACCCTCGACCCTCGTTCCCACCCCTGCACCCTCCCACCCACCCATACTTGTAGCAGTCGCACTCTCCGTGCCCTAGGGGGGGGTAGAGGGTGCAGGGGGGTGGAACGAGGGTCGAGCTTGCTGTTGGCAGTTCAAAGTGTGGGGTAGGTCAACATATGTAATACTTCAGGCCCGATCCATACCCTAACCGATTCATACGCTGGCCATGGCACCTCATATGTGTCAGCAATAGCCAAAGCTAGTGCGATGAAGGTAGCTCGGAACATGTCCCGATGGCCACAATAAATCATAATGATTTCAACACTCGCATCGTATCATAACACTATCTTGGTGGCAAATACAGGATACTAGTATCCTATGGTCTTCTTACTGGCTTCTGCCAAATAGCGTTGTTACATGCGCAAGTGGTTATGTACGGCGTAGCTTGTCTACGCCAATCTGGACGACCAATACCTCTTATCCAGTAACACCACGCTTTTTGTCTCGCTTATAAAGCCACGCTGTCGAATTCCTTAAAGTTATGTCAGGACCTGCATAGCAAGCATGATGAGCATGCGAATTACCAATAATCATGAGAGGATTCCCTGCAAGAATATTCAAATCCCAGCAAGGATATCCATACAAGTGTCAGCACCGAAAGCCTAGCCTCACCACCGCCACAGGGCTCCTGCAACCTGTGGTGCCGTCCGTTGGTAGGCGGTTAGTCAAAAACTGTCGAACGTTTAGCTTATTGCGATTCAGCTGTCACCAGTTGTAAACAAGTTGTGATATGATAGCTCAGATTGAACCGTACCTATGCAATGCTTGATGAAGCGCCTCCACGCTTGGCGCCAATTTCTGAATTCAAGCCTGGCGCAGAACTCAGGATTAGGCCTCACGTTTACCTGTACATCCATAGTTCAGTATGCGATGTTGATATATGCCACAGTTTGATGCAGTGATACGCAAAACTATGACCAGACAAAGGATGACAGATGCGTGTAACTGAAGTAGTCACTCTGATCAAAACTCACTGCTTCACAGTTGTCTGCTTGTATATAATACTGCCAAAGTGTAGTATGTACCAAGAACGAGTGTCACAGCGGTACCAGTGGTGCAGTAGGAGTACCAGGAGTACCGAGGCGACGTATTGGGTTCTTAGACCTTATTCTGAGGATATGGGGCGTACTTGAAGAGGCACCAAGTATATATGCACTATATATGTGCACCTTCCGTGTCCACAGCATGAAAATGAAGCGCAACAACGTTTAAATGCCCGAGTTGACCTCCAATGTCGTACGTTTTCATAGCCACAAAGGCTTGTTCCATTGTCGTGTTCATGGATGCAGGTATGCTTTGTAAAATATTGATTTACACTCTCCAATTACAAGTGGGATTTTTGTGGGACGTTTGTTACGGCACGCTAAGCACTCCAGGCAGTACGGGTACATCCCTTCCATTGAATAGGACACGAATCAGCTTGATATGACTATCTTTAACATTGCCTCCTTATAGCGAACTATGGGAGCTTAAGCCAGCGTACATTGGGGCTCTTTCCCATAGAGGTGGGCGCAGATTGAGCGAGGGATAGCCAGAGCACAGGCCCTGGACATTAGCATTGCGTTATGGAAATTGCACCCATTGTATAAAACTATTGCATAGATCGTGGTGACACCTCTCCCAGCTGAGTCGCGAATGTCTGGCAATGCCGACGATGCGGCTGGCAACATCATGGACCCATCAGGAGAAGAGCCTGGACCAGCCAATCCAGTCGAGGCAATGGTAAGGTGATAGGTGACACCCATTTCATTGCGCGGTTCGCTCATATGTTTTACATAGCCAGAATGCTTCGTCAGTTTGCGTCCTGTATGTTGGGCCTATTCCGAATGGTAAATTCACAATATGTAAGCTATTTCATAAAATGGAACACCCAAGATGTCAGGAACAACACTGCAGGCGGTGTATTCGTGTCGAAAGGGAAGTAGAAGACACACCCTGCACACAGCACGCTTGTTCACACTGCTGTTCATGCCCCCTTACCAGTTAAGGGTGGTGTCCGGTGTGGAGACAATTGATGTGTCTGTAGACCCAATGCCTTCATTGATAGTGCCATCAGTCTCATACGTTCCATGACAATCGGGTATTGTAAGAGCATTTGATCGTTTGCAAGGTGGATGGCTGTTCTGGGGAGTCTTTCCTCTGTCCTAAAACGATAGTAAAGCGACTAAACCCTAAACCCAAAACCCTAAAACTCAAAACCCTAAAACCCTTCATGGGCTACTGCTACGTGTTTGAGGGGACACCTATGCCCTACCTGTCACTGCGCTTGTTCAGCAACCCGGTGGGTCGTGGATAGAGGGTGGGGGTATGGGTTTCAGTGGAGGGAAAGGTGGGAAAAAGGAGGCCTTGCCTGGGAGACCTTGCCTGGATGTCAAATGCACGTATAACCCTTACCCCCCCCCAACCTGCTAACTATAACCCACCCTGGCAACTACCCCACCAAATACAGGTCCTGCTCACGCGATACGTGGACTTCCGTGTGTGCCGCAGCAATATGCTGCATACCATGCAGGAGTTTGGGCGGATTATCCGCGTTGTTCGATACCTGGAGGAAATGGACGTGGGCAAACTCGCAGACGCCGCAGCAGAGGTGGGTGGTTCACACTTGTATGCGAGTGTGTGTGTGTGCGAGCGTGTGTGCGCGCGTGTGTGTGTGTGTGTGTGTGTGTGTGTGTGTGTGTGTGTGTGTGTGTGTGTGTGTGTGTGTGTGTGTGTGTGTGTGTGTGTGTGTGTGTGTGTGTGTGCCCTAAGCCCCCACCCCAACACACCCGCTCGCTCCGCTCTCCCTGCAGACACGCAACTTGATCCCGAACCCTAACCCTGTTGCCCTACCCACTCTGTCCCACTGTTACCTTACTAGGTGGATTTCTGCAAGAAGGTCATTGAATGGCTGCTGAGGATGGAGCGTCAGCTGCGTAGGGGCTACCCAGATCCAGCCCCGCCACCAGATGACCCGCAGCTGCCAGAGGACGTGGACCAGCTGCCCAACCATAGCCAGGTTCTGGACTTCGCATTGGTGATGCGCAAGCGGGCAAAAAAGGCGCTGTTATGTGATTTGGCAGCAGGGGGCACTATTGAGTACAACACGGCAGTGCTCATGATGGAGGCGCTGCTCACGGAGTACCTCTCTGGCTGCTACGTGCCGCCCATCCGCCTCAGCTGCATCAGCACGCTAACGGTGCCTGGTACGGCAGCCTGCACCTTCGAGGGCTGCACTCGGCGGGGCTGCAGGGGCAACAACCTCAGGCATCTTGGAGGGTCGGCGGTGTCAGGCAAGCAGCGTTTGATGGCGGTGGAGTTCTTCCATCACAAGACTGTCAGGTTTACGAAGAGCCCCATCAGCTATGGCCTCTTAGCGGACCTTTCATCATCGACGGCTGCGTACATAAAGTATGCACGGCCTGTCCTCCTGCGGTATGGCCCTGCTGAGGGGGAGGACACACCCTTTGTGTTCTTGTCACGTAAAGGGACGCCTTTCGACAACACCTCCATCACTGTGGCTGGCGTCTGGCAGCGGATCCAGAAACGACACCAAGCGCCATGGACTCCCTTCACCGCGCAGAAGTTCAGGCATATCTACGCAACAGCCACCTACCAGACGGTCGTTGATGCAGTTGCCGCGAACGTGGCGCCCCTTCAAGCACATGCGACCGCCATGGGCAACTCTCTTCGCGTGTGGGAGTCCCACTATGTCCAGGGCAAGGATAGCATGGTCGCACAGGCGGCCGTGCAGCGCCTGGAGGGGTGGCGGCGGGAGGAGCGACACAGGCAGCAGCAGAGCCAACAGCAGCCAGCGGGGTTGAGGGCACCCCCTGCGGTATATGACCTGACTGCCACAACTGATGATGAGGGCGATGACGTCAGCTCTAGCTCTGGCTCAGACTCTAGCTCAGACTCTAGCTCGGACTCTGGCTCGGACTCTGGCTCGGACTCTGAGGCACTGGACAGCGGCGACGTCATTGTGGAGGCTGGGCCCCTGAACGGTGCTGGCTCTTCGCACGCGCCAACCGCTTGGGATGGCGAGCAGGATGGGGAGGAGGCACTGGACAGCGGCGACGTCATTGTGGAGGCTGGGCCCCTGAACGGTGCTGGCTCTTCGCACGCGCCAACCGCTTGGGATGGCGAGCAGGATGGGGAGGAGGCACTGGACAGCGGCGACGTCATTGTGGAGGCTGGGCCCCTGAACGGTGCTGGCTCTTTGCACGTGCCAACCGCTTGGGATGGCGCGCAGGATGAGGCGGAGGCTCTGGGTGACGAGTATGATTCAGAGGAAGATAGTGATGAGGGGCAAGACCCGGAAAGTGATCCGGAATGGCAATGGAATGCAGATGCGAGCATCAGCGGGGATGAGGGGGAGGACAAGGGGAGCCCAAGGGGGGAAAGCGATCTAGGCGAGCCCGAGTGGGAGTGGTCTGGAGAAGGGTACGTCAGTGGGAACGACGAGGGATATGAGCAGGGGGCCCAAGTATGATGTCCCCGCTTGAATGCGTGCCTCGTACAACATGCCATAGCATACGATTGAGCGCGAGATCGCATTGATTTGAGGTGTATTCGGCGTTACAAACTGTTTGGTTGGGATGAACCCGCACGGGATGTACCATATGGGATTGTTATATGGCTAAAGGGCAGTCCATAGATATGCTCATAATCGTCAACCATACAAATGCCTTGGCAAAACATGTAACGATTACGTGTTTCTACACCACGCCCACACGCCCCCACTCACTGAGCTCCGGCGCCCGGTTCCTTATTCGCTCCTGTCCAGTCCCTGCTTTGCTCTGGCGCCCAGTTCCTGCTTCGCTCCGTTGCCCAGTTCCAGCTGTGCTCCGGCGCCCAGCCGTCGTGTTCCCGCCTAGCATGCGTTTATCTGTTCGTGTGTGTGTGTGTATGTGTGTGTCGGTGTATGTCTAGCGTGCTGTACGTGCCTAAGATCCAACTATTGCATTTGTTAAACAATAGTAGTCCTATCAGTTTGTTCGGTTGCCACTGTAGTGGCCTGGTGGAGCTCGTAGGAAGGTCAGGTGCGTATTGAACTGCGCCTTCCTTGCAATGCGTCCTGAGCGTATACTATATAGGTGTCAGAGCTTTTGTTAAAGTATGAACAAAATGTCCTAATGAGCGCGCTGAAGGTCTGCATCGCATTTCGGAGTACGGTTTCACTCCCAATCCCAACGGAATCCGCGCCCAATCTGTGCGCGCGCTCACAAACAAGTCATTAATTACAAGACGGAAAGGATACAGCATAGCCTAGGGCATATGAGAGTTGCTGCCAGTGTCCAACGTAACAGCAGAGAGCCCAAAGCTGTGAGGTGCCTGTTTGGCCATCCAAGCAACAGATACGACGAGCATTGCACCTATATAACTTCGTGTTACAATTATTAGCAGCCTTTGCGGAAGCCTTGCTCGCTGGTCGGTGGCGCGCCACAACGAGGATGGCGCCCAAGAAGCCTAAGGCTAAGGCTAAGGCTAAGGCTAAGCCTACGCCTACGCCTAAGCCTAAGGCCCAGCCTAGGCTTCCATATCTCCCTCCACCTCCAGCGAAGGATGCTAGAGACGTGATGCTGGTGGGCAATATCTTGAATTCGTGCTCGGTAAGAATTTCAAATGCTTGACAGACGTATTGCTAAGTTTCCCTGTCATCCGCTAAAATTGAAATACGTAAAATTCTTACTTGCAGAGGAACTGCAGCGGTGGGGAGGGCACTGATGGCGCGTATGGCTGTCTTACAGCAGCTTCTATGGCCCTTATCTTCTATGTCTTGGTGTATTACGCCGAGTTCCTCAGTCCACATACTTTGCTGGCTGACATTGGAGCAGGTATCGGCAGGTAGGCTGTGCAGAGCGGGTTTGCTTCTAGGGCGGGGCTAGGGCGGGGCTAGGCCGGGGCGTGCAGTTCATCTCTAACTAGCAGGGTTTGCCCCTTTTATGTGTGTAGGCCGTTACTTCAAGCAGCCGCCATGTATGGCGTACTGACTGTTGGATGGGAGGTCGACGACACCAAGGTGAAGAAGGCTTCAAGCGTAATTGCAAACTTCAATCGTCTCTACGCTGCGTCATGCACGAAGAACAACTTGCGCCCACTGCATCCCGATTACAAGGCACCACAGATTGTCTGGGCGGATGTGCGGACGGTAAGCTCTATCCTTCCTTTGGCGCATAATTAGAGAACGAATTAGATAGAGCGTGCTGTCTTGTCTTGTTATTAACTGTAAGGACTTGTTGTTATTAAATGCAGGGGCTTGATGAAAGGCTGTTGGGGGTAACGCATGTGTACTCCTTCTGGGAGGGGATGAGCTGCCACCAGAAGGACCACCACTTATCCCTTCACGAAATCATTGCCCGGGCCTTGAACGGATGCAAAACCCTGAAGGTCAGTGCACATTGAGAAGTCATCGGGTTGGGTTTTTTGGGGGTGGGGGGGGGGCGTGTTAGTTAATGTGTATTTAAGCATGTGTATGTACAAAGATATATAAAACCCTTACACACGGACGTAAATAAATGATCGCAGGCATTTGTGGTCGCCGGAAAGAAAATGATGGCGCCACTAAAGGAGATGAAGAGTATGGGGTTTACCAGACCTCTGACCTACATTGCTGGATTCCCAGTGAATGCTTCTGGTAAGTGTAATAGCAAGTGTCGCAGTGTATTATTGAGGAAGGTGCTGAGCCCTCCCCATGCTGTGTCCCTCAATCACCAAGCTGTTTCCCGGCCCTGCCCCCCAAAGCATCCACACGGCCCACCTCGCTTGCCCTGCGTCGTTAATCCATGTCGCCCGACGGGTCTGAAACCCCGCACACAGTATGTCAAAAAACAAACCGCACTGATTGCACCATGGACGTATCAACGAGTCGCTGACACATATTTTGGCTCCCCCCCAACCTTTGGCTTCTACCACACGTGCACATGTGTTTCGCCAAAGGCGGAAAATCAAAGTTCTACGCTCATGTCTTCCTTGTCGGCGACGACGAGAGATTCGAGGCCATGCGGGAGGCAGAACTTGAGGAAAAGAATACGGAAGCCGATAAGGGCATGGTGAGTAAAAGTAACGAGTAGGGAGCGAGCGAGTAGCGAGTAGCGAGTCGTGAGTGGCTAGACATGCCCTTTGTACGTAGTAGTGGAAAACAAGCTGTTCTTTTGTGCATTTTGTATTAATATTCCCTGAGATGCTGAAGTGTTGTATATGGCTGTGTCCCTTGCCGTGTTGTTTACAGCAGCTGGTGGCCCCGCTGGAGCCAGCTACGGAGATGGACTTGGACGCGGTGGCGCCACAGTCACCACCACCGGAGCTTGATGCCGCTTTCGTGGCCGTGGAGGCTCACGGTGGAGGCTCAGCTGCTGCTGATGCCATGGAAGCCACGGAAGCGGGAGGTGCAGCAGCCGTCGTCATCACCAGCAGCGGCGTACCTGTTGACGTCGTCATGGAGGACCTGGAGGCTCCACCATCTCCTATTGCTGCTGCTGATACTACGATGGTCTCACCAGCAGCAGCAGCAGCAGCAGCAGCAGCACGCGCACCCAGATGGGGTGCGCTGTGGCTCTATCGCAAAGTGCTATTTGAGAATGGCATGATGGAGTCGAGCGTCAAGATTAGTCGCAAGGAGGAGCAGTGGCGCCCACATCCGTGGTTCCGCCACATCAGCGTGTCGAACCGTGGGACTGTCAAGTGGAAGGTCCCGGTTGGCGACGCACTCAAGTTTCGAGACATGCCTATCTTCATCGACTTGCAGACCCACGAGCCTTACATCAAAATCCTGAGAAGGACAGGCAAGGTCCTGAAGAAGGTGGAGGTCCGGCATTTGATGGCCTTGGTGTGGCTCGACCGCCCCTGGGTTCTGAGAGAGCTGGGCATCGACATGTACGGCGTGAAGCATGACCCGCCGCGCTCCTACTACGTGTACATGGAGCGCCTGGACTGCAACCCGTTGAACAATGCGATTACGAATTTCGTTGTGAAGGCCATGGACATCCCGGCTTAGCAATACTGTGTAGTGCAGAAATCAGAAAATTAGTCAAGCACCAGTGCATCAGACAGTTCCAGGGATGCAGTACGCAATTCCATGATTGTAGTACAGGACGTGCAGACCTTATACATGACAAAGTAGTGAACTGTTTTTTTCCTTGTTACTGTACTTGTTTATTTATATAGCTTATTTACTGCGTACGTTTCAGGTTTGTGTGATGTGCAAGGCTTTGGTTCTTCCTTGGAAGGAAGTGAAGTTTACGGCTGGCCGCAAACATTGCGAAGCGCTGGTGACTTTCTCTGCTGGTGCAGCCCTTGACCATACAACATTTCCGACGTGGGCAAGAGAACAGTGGTTCCCAAGCGTATTCACGGAGGAGGATAGCTGTCCTTTTCCAACTTGTCCGGGTATCATTGTTGGCAAGCATAAGGTGGACGGGGCTGGGTCACGAGTGGTTAGCTACAAGTGGCAGTGTCGCTTGTGCACTTCTTATCTACGGCTGGTGCCTTACTTCAAGTTTGACTTCTTCCAAGTAATCTATACATATTCGGAATCCAAGTTCAAGAATCCAAAGGGGGTTGACGCTGATGGCGCCATCGAGGCGGCCACTGCCGCATCAACGGAAGCAGGTCCGCTTGCTGAGCTGCCTGCTGTACAATGCAGCAGCCACAGCAGCAGCTGCGGCCAAGCGGAGATGGACACCAAGATGGCTACTGGGGAGGACGCTGTTGGCACTGGCGCTGGTGAAGCCGGAACAGCAGCAGCAGCAGCTGGTCCTCCTGCTGCTGCTGCTGATGATGAGCAGCAGCCCGCTGGACCCAGCGCTTGTGGTGGCGATGTTGGCGACAACGCGGACGACAGCAGCAGCAGCAGCGTGCGTCTTCACCCAGCGATGGCCAAGGCTGGTTTGACGCGTGTTCCAGCTGCCTTGCTGGAGCGGACCTGGCAGGCGCTTGGTGTTGACTTGAAGGCTCGTGAGCTTTTTGGGTCGGAGCTGTACGAGCTGCATGGGGGTACGCATGCTGCCTTGATGGCAGAGGACTGTCGTGTGCAGAGTAAGGAGACTGCCGCTTATGCCGCGTACGACTGTGCCTGGGCTAAGGAGCACTGTGCCGACATGACTGGGCGTGCATTTGCTGTGTTTACGCACGATGCTGCCACTGACGTGCGGAGGCTAATCTGTGCTTACTTTCCCGGCGAGAAGGATCCTGGCCGTGGGAAGGCATTCGTGGAAGCCCAGGACAACGCATGGAAGGCGGGCGCCTTTGCTGCGGTTATGCGTGGTAAGGAGCGCCGTTCGAAAGTGGAGATGGGGGCGGGTGGCAAGCGTGCTGTCGAGTACGACCAGCTGTTCCGGCTGTGGTACGCGCACAACAGCGGCGCTGAAGAAGGGGAGGCGGGACGGCAGGCGCTGATTACATTTGGGCTACTGGTTGCGACGTTCTTGGAGAAGCTGTGCAATGTGCTGCTGACAGCAATGAAGGCGGCCGTTAGCGGCAATGCTGTGGCGCTAGACACACTTGTGCCTTGGCAGCTTGTCTCGTACACAATCCGTTACCTGATCGGCCAGCACGTGGATACCCTGGACTTGCCCATGAGCGTCATAGTGTGGACGACACGGGTGAAGCCGGCTGAAGGTGAGGTGCAGTGGAGTTCGACTGTTGCGTCGTACAAGAAACTCCCGCCAGCAGCGCCGGACGGGGAGCTGAGTGATTCGATGTTCATCCTGAGCGGGCTGCGCGTGTATTTTATTATTGGACATGGGGACATGGTTGTCTTTGATACAACCACGATCTTGCATGGCAGCACGCCCATCAAGGGGAGCACGGAGGCAGAGGAGGAGGAGCTTGCGAAGCGGGGTGAGCCACATGGCAACGCCTTGTGGGTCAAGCGCAGGGATGCAGAAGCAGTGCCCATACTGGTGAACGGAATCACCAAGGCCGTGACCATGCATCAGAAGAAGCCGGGTGGCAAGGGCCGAGCAGAGCCTGATGGTGGCTACCTGACAAGGTCCAAGGTGAAGGAGGCGGGAGTAGCGCTCAAGGAGGCCGCGAGGAAGGATGCCAAGGATATCCTAATGCTGGTCGGGGAGGAGAACGACATGGGGGAGCTGCTGGTGGTGGGGGAGAAGGAGAAGAAGAAGAAGGGAAGCCGAGCAGACGTAGTAGTAGTAGTAGAAGCTGCTGCTGCTGCTGTGCCGAAGAGGCCAAGACGAGGAGTTTAGGGTGATTCCAGGATTTTTTATGATGACCCCTGCGTCGAACCCTCTCCGCCGCGGCGCCCCGATCCCATCTCCGGGCAGATTTTCGCGATGTAACGATCAACGGAATACGAATATGTCCAATCTATTGTGTCTAAAATAACCACGCAAAGGAGCAAAACCAATCAATCAAGGGACTTCAAAAAACCATAGAAAGCACGCAGCGAAGCAAAGGCCAAGGCCAAGGCGCACGCCTAGGCATAGGCCTTTGCTTCGGAGCAAATAAAAAGTATTCCATAGTGTAAAATGCAAGCAGAGCACCGCGAGAAATGAAAGAGGTAACCGAACCCGAAAAAGAAACCAAAGGGAAACACGCACCAAACGCAAATCCAAGACAACACGCCAAACGTACAGGATACAAGCTTCACGATAAAAGAGCCAAATACTAGAAGTAACACAGATTACGCGGAATAGAACGGAAAGTACGGAAATGGAGCCGTACCGGGGAAAGTGAATGACTTTCTTACGCGCACACAAGTACGCAGTAAAATGCAGCGCTAGCAAAGGAGAAATAAAAGCAAGCTACATTGCTACTTTCCCAAAAGGAGCCCGTTGGGAACACAGGTACGGGGGCAATCCCAGATACGAACAACAGAGGCGGCTTTGAACACAGAACCCCCATGCTAATCAAGGCAAACACACCAGACGCAATAAGTAAGAGTAATTAACACACCAACCACGCACACGGAACGACACAGACAGCGTCCAATTGAATCTAGGCCACGCGCCAAAGTCGAAGACAGAAATAGTAGCGCGCCACAACGCGCGAGACATACGCAAACAGACGCCCACTGGACTCAATGCAATACAGCAGATACCAACAAGCGCCTGACTAAAAGGTGCTTCGCCGCCCAACCTCCAATCGACTAAGTAAGCCCGACTGTCACAACTCCAAAAAAATAAGTAGTCCACACCATATATCGTATTTATCTCTTACACCCCGACGTTTCCCACACAGGTAGGACGCCAAGCTGGCTACAGGTCGAGACCAACAAGCGAACAGCCCTGGGGAAGCAGGGCCTTCAGCTCCTGGGGCTGGGGCAGGCCTTCAGCTCCTGGCTCCTGGTGGGGCAGGGCCTTCAACGACCCTGGGGCAGGGCCTTCAGCTCCTGGTCGCAACGACCCTGGGGCAGGGCCTTCAGCTCCTGGTCGCAACGACCCTGGGGCAGGGCCTTCAGCTCCTGGGGCTGGGGCTGGGCCTTCAGCACAAGGGGCTGGGGCTGGGCCTTCAGCACAAGGGGCTGGGGCTGGTGCGGATGGTCCTCATCAGCTAAGGAGGACCCGAGGCCGATGCTGTTTACAGGGTATCAGAAGAATATACAACATGAATGGCGCTCTTGTCTCAGGTCGCGTTACAATTCCCCTTCAGGTCAGGAGGGTGCTGGTAAGTCATGCAAGACTTGCTTCTAAACTGCTGTGGGTATCGTAGGTTTGACACCTCATACCCTCACTTATTTCCCCTCGCAGACAAAGAGGGGTGGTTCCCTTATGGTTAAACCTGCGATGTTCCAGAACAATGCGCGTCAAATAGCAGGACATTATCATGGCGCAGCTGCTGTTGATGTGCGGGACTTCCAACAAAGAGAAATGGTACGTTTTAAAACACTCTTAAAAAAAGAATTAACAGCGGCATGCTACACACCACCATTTCTAATCACTTGCGGTACTTACTGCAGGAGGAGTTGGAGGAGGTTGGAGGAGGTCTGTGGTCTGCTACCTATAATTCCAGGGCGCAAAGAACGGACCCTCTACTGGGCACCGTCCAAAAGGAGGACTGCTACGCTCTGTACAGGGGAGTGCTGCGTGTACTTGCGCCGCGTCCGCATCAGCTGCTGTCCCGGCCGAAGCCACCGCCGCGTCCGCATCAGCTGCTGTCCCGGCCGAAGCCGCCGCTGCGTCCGCATCAGCTGCTGTCCCGGCCGAAGCCGCCGCCGCGTCCGTGTCAGCTGCTGTCCCGGCCGAAGCCGCCGCCGCGTCCGCATCAGCTGCTGTCCGGCCGAAGCCGCCGCTGCGTCCGCATCAGCTGCTGTCCCGGCCGAAGCCGCCGCCGCGTCCGTGTCAGCGGCTGTCCCGGCCGAAGCCACCGCCGCGTCCGCATCAGCTGCTGTCCCGGCCGAAGCCGCCGCCGCGTCCGCATCAGCTGCTGTCCCGGCCGAAGCCGCCGCAGCGTCCGCATCAGCTGCTGTCCCGGCCGAAGCCGCCGCTGCGTCCGCATCAGCTGCTGTCC
>BDSL01000406.1:0-22295 GCA_003116995.1 Yamagishiella unicocca | reverse complement strand
TCGAGGAGGTGGAGCTGTACTCGAGAACCCCTAGCAGCAGCAGTGCAAGCAGTAGCAGTACCAGCAGCAGCAGCCGCCAGCCGTTGGCTGCATGCAAGCTGCGAGCGAAGGAGTTTGCTGAGCAGAATGCGACGGTGGAGGTGGACGTCGTCGCCCCTCTGCGCTCGTCCAGAGCGGTGCTCGACAAGCTCACGCAGCAGGTTGGGCAGCTGCTGGGGCGGTTGGATGGTCAAGACAGCCAGATCCGCGAGCTGCAGGCCGAAAACAGCGAGCTGAGGGGCCGTGTTGACGTGTTGGCGTCGCAGAGCGCCGCCCACGGCTTGGTGCTGCTCCGACACGTAGTGGACCTCGCGCACCAGAAGCTGGTGCAGCGCTTTGACTCTGGCGAAGATAGCAGGCCGCAGGACATGCAGTTTTCGGTGTGGCTGGCAGAGCTGCAGGCGAAGCACCCGCAGTACTTCAAGCAGCACCACCTGGACGCCCCCGCCGTCCAGCTGCTGCACAAGGGGCGGGGTACACCCTTCCACGCCGGCAACCTGGCCGCGCACCAGCCGCCGCAGGCGCATGTGGACGCAGCCCTCGCGGATGCGGCCCGGGAGCAGCCGGCCTGGAACACGTTGTGGGCGTTCGTCACCAGCCCAGAGGTGGGTGCAGGGGAGGGGTGGCAGCAGCGACCTGGCAACTGGTCGGGCCGGGGCCTGATGGCTTGAAAGGGAGATAGATATGAAGAGGGCTGGTCTTAGGCTGGCGGATGGGGCGGCTTGCCAATAACAGGGTCGGCAGTGTAGGTTGCTTGGCGGGTGGGTGGGGTGGTCGGTGATTGCTTGCCCCGCACTTCGTACGGGGCATCACGTCGGCAGGAGTCTTGCTTAGGCCAACGTCGCTTGCTGCCACAACCTGCATCACACCTGAATGGGGAAGCCTTTGACGCCTGCGTTCGTGGTTCTTGATCTTTCTGCTGTGTGCAGCGATAAACGCCAGCGCGCAGCGTTGAGCTCGGCGCAGTTGCAGCAGCATCTGCATCATTTGCAGCATCTGCATGAGTCTTCATCCTGTTGGTACATACACTGCATGCGCATGAGTTGGCCGTCGTGGCTGAAGACAGCTGCGGCGTCGTCAGCGGCATGCATGGGTTAGTGGCGGACCGCTGAGCGGCAGCGGCAGCCTCGACGGCAGCGGCGGCGTCCACCCGGCCACGGCATCAGCCTCGGCAGCCGCGGCCGTGGCGCGTTGTTTGGTGCAAAGCCACGAGAACAGCAGGGGGCTGCACAGAACGCTCCCGTCGCAGCACTCACAAGTCGCAGCACGCACCCGTCGCAGCAGCAACAGCAGAAGCAGCAGCTGCTGTCTTCGCGCGGCGTGCCAGCGCTCAAGCCGCAGCTGCCGCCACTGCTGCGCGCGCGCCGCCTGCCAGGACCCCACCCGCCCGAGTACGCCAGAGACCGCGTGCAGCGCTGGGCGGCCGCCTGGTGGCGGCGGTGGCTCGACTGGCAGGGATGGCGGCGGCGTAGACCGTGTCACGTCGCAGCGGCGAGAGGACCCTCAGGTGTGCGCGCGTTTGTTTCGTGCTTCCGTGTGGCCATGCGAATTGGGTATGTGCGGGGAGGTGCGGGCACGGTGCAGCAGCAGCTGCTGGGCATCTGGGATCGGACTTGGGCTTTGTGTTGCGGTGCCGCCCTTGTTGGCACAGCAATGGTTACGACATATCACCACATCACACGTGACGCTGCCAGCACTGACATTGCTGCCGCCCACCTGTCCTGCGTCTCCTGCCTACTGGTCCCTGCTTGCTGCCACGCCACGTCGCGCCCCCTCAGGCCTGCACTCGCAAGATCACCGGACGCGCCCGGCGACGGCGGCAAGCACAAGCCATTGCCGCGAGGAGGACTGCGAGTGCGAGTGCAACCAGGTGAGTGAGCGGGGGCGCTGACCCGGACAGGTGGGCGGTGGGGGGGCGCCCAGGGTTGGGTGGCTGGGGACCTAACCCGTCCGTGGGTGGGTGGGTGATTGGGTGGGCGGTATCCGGGCAGTGTGACGTCAGGCTATGAAGTCGGCCTCCATTGCTGTCCTGGCGCCTTCCTGTGCGCAAAAGCAAAACCCCCTAGGGGCATATGCGGATCCATAGCTGCTGCATGACGAGTTTCCGTCACCGCCACCTGACCCTGCACCCTGATGCCGCATGCTCCCTGGCTACCCGCCTGCCTCTCCCTTCCCTCCCTGTCTCCCTCCAGGCCAGCGTCAAGCACGGCATGCAATGCACGCTCCTGGAGTGTGAACGCATGGTCCAGGGCGGCGCGCTGCTGGGCAGCGGCGGCGGCAACGGAGCCGGCGGCGCTGTGTTTTTGGCGGTGCTGCAACCTGTGCTGCAGCCGTTGCCGACGGGCCGCTCAAGGCCTTCATCACGAAGGACAACGCGGCCATAGGCGCGGTGGCGGCGGCGCTGGGCGGGCTGAAGGGCTGCCTGCGGGCGCTGGCGGCGGCGGTGCTGCGGGCGTGTGGAGGATGGATGCGTGTGGAGCATGTATTGATGGATGCGTGTATTGGTGTAGGCAAGCGAAGGTACTAGCCATGAGTGTGCGAAGGGTCGGTGGCTTGAGTTTGGCTGGCACGGAGGCATGTGAGCTGTGCACAGCAAGGGAGAGATGGAACGCCCGTTGGAGCTGCAGCTGCTGGCTGCGGGGGTTACAGGCAGGAGCACTGGGGCTTGCAGCAGGGATGACGGGGGCATTACTGATGAGCGTGGAGTCAGGCGAGCTGCCGTCAACTGACCGCACTCAATCGACACGGGGTGCTCCAAATTGCAAAACGTGCATGATTACATCCACGGCGCCGGCGGCCAGAAGGACCCTGCTCCGTAGCCCCTTCACAGCTCTGCACTGGAAATGATGCCTGCCTTGTGAACTGGACCACTCCAATGGGGCCGGGACACTGAGTCGCATGTCACATGAAACTCGCCGCTCAAACACACCTGTGACTACACTTGCTTGGTGCTACAGCCCCTCCACTTGCTACAGCCCTCTTCGGCCGACACGCGCAGTGGACCAACCCTCTGGCGGCCTGACCAGCCGTGCCCCTAACACGTGCCCTCTCGCATCACAGCCGCATCAGCAGCCGCACGTCGTCTATGCGCATATGGCCGCCGTTCTCAGCTTGGCGGCGGTCGAAGGTGGCGGAGGCGAGCTCGCGCTTGCACTCCTGGGGAAGTGAGGTGAGGTCAGAGGAAGGTGGCGGCGTGTGTGTGTGGGTACATCATTCAGCCCACGAAGCCCAACGAGTACACGCCCACTGCACACAGCTGGCCACGAACAGCGCGCAGCTGGCCACGATCCGCGAGCTGCAGGCCGAAAACAGCGAGCTGAAGGCCGCGAACAGCGAGCTGAGGGGCCGTGTTGGCGTCGCAGTGCGCCGCCCACGGCTTGGTGCTGCTCCGACACGTAGTGGACCTCGCGCACCAGAAGCTGGAGCAGCGCTTTGACTCTGGCGAAGATAGCAGGCCGCAGGACATGCAGTTTTCGGTGTGGCTGGCAGAGCTGCAGGCGAGGCACCCGCAGTACTTCGAGCAGCACCACCTGGACGCCCCCGCCGTCCAGCTGCTGCACAAGGGGCGGGGTGCACCCTTCCACGCCGGCTACCTGGCCGCGCACCAGCCGCCGCAGGCGCATGTGGACGCAGCCCTCGCGGATGCGGCCCGGGAGCAGCCGGCCTGGAACACGTTGTGGGCGTTCGTCACCAGCCCGGAGGTGGGTGCAGGGGAGGGGTGGCAGCAGCGACCTGGCAACTGGTCGGGGCCGGGGCCTGATGGCTTGCAAGGGAGATAGATATGAAGAGGGCTGGTCTTAGGCTGGCGGATGGGGCGGCTTGCCAATAACAGGGTCGGCAGTGTAGGTTGCTTGGCGGGTGGGTGGGGTGGTCGGTGATTGCTTGCCCCGCACTTCGTACGGGGCATCACGTCGGCAGGAGTCTTGCTTAGGCCAACGTCGCTTGCTGCCACAACCTGCATCACACCTGAATGGGGAAGCCTTTGACGCCTGCGTTCGTGGTTCTTGATCTTTCTGCTGTGTGCAGCGATAAACGCCAGCGCGCAGCGTTGAGCTCGGCGCAGTTGCAGCAGCATCTGCATCATTTGCAGCATCTGCATGAGTCTTCATCCTGTTGGTACATACACTGCATGCGCATGAGTTGGCCGTCGTGGCTGAAGACAGCTGCGGCGTCGTCAGCGGCATGCATGGGTTAGTGGCGGACCGCTGAGCGGCAGCGGCAGCCTCGACGGCAGCGGCGGCGTCCACCCGGCCACGGCATCAGCCTCGGCAGCCGCGGCCGTGGCGCGTTGTTTGGTGCAAAGCCACGAGAACAGCAGGGGGCTGCACAGAACGCTCCCGTCGCAGCACTCACAAGTCGCAGCACGCACCCGTCGCAGCAGCAACAGCAGTAGCAGCAGCTGCTGTCTTCGCGCGGCGTGCCAGCGCTCCAGCCGCAGCTGCCGCCACTGCTGCGCGCGCGCCGCCTGCCAGGACCCCACCCGCCCGAGTACGCCAGAGACCGCGTGCGGCGCTGGGCGGCCGCCTGCTGGGCAGCGGCGGCGGCAACGGAGCCGGCGGCGCTGTGTGTTTGGCGGTGCTGCAACCTGTGCTGCAGCCGTTGCCGACGGGCCGCTCAAGGCCTTCATCACGAAGGACAACGCGGCCATAGGCGCGGTGGCGGCGGCGCTGGGCGGGCTGAAGGGCTGCCTGCGGGCGCTGGCGGCGGCGGTGCTGCGGGCGTGTGGAGGATGGATGCGTGTGGAGCATGTATTGATGGATGCGTGTATTGGTGTAGGCAAGCGAAGGTACTAGCCATGAGTGTGCGAAGGGTCGGTGGCTTGAGTTTGGCTGGCACGGAGGCATGTGAGCTGTGCACAGCAAGGGAGAGATGGAACGCCCGTTGGAGCTGCAGCTGCTGGCTGCGGGGGTTACAGGCAGGAGCACTGGGGCTTGCAGCAGGGATGACGGGGGCATTACTGATGAGCGTGGAGTCAGGCGAGCTGCCGTCAACTGACCGCACTCAATCGACACGGGGTGCTCCAAATTGCAAAACGTGCATGATTACATCCACGGCGCCGGCGGCCAGAAGGACCCTGCTCCGTAGCCCCTTCACAGCTCTGCACTGGAAATGATGCCTGCCTTGTGAACTGGACCACTCCAATGGGGCCGGGACACTGAGTCGCATGTCACATGAAACTCGCCGCTCAAACACACCTGTGACTACACTTGCTTGGTGCTACAGCCCCTCCACTTGCTACAGCCCTCTTCGGCCGACACGCGCAGTGGACCAACCCTCTGGCGGCCTGACCAGCCGTGCCCCCTAACACGTGCCCTCTCGCATCACAGCCGCATCAGCAGCCGCACGTCGTCTATGCGCATATGGCCGCCGTTCTCAGCTTGGCGGCGGTCGAAGGTGGCGGAGGCGAGCTCGCGCTTGCACTCCTGGGGAAGTGAGGTGAGGTCAGAGGAAGGTGGCGGCGTGTGTGTGTGGGTACATCATTCAGCCCACGAAGCCCAACGAGTACACGCCCACTGCACACTGGGAGACCAACAGGGGCGTGCAGCGCGCAAGCACCCACACTTCGGCGGTCCATCCACCCGTAGCAGGGCCAGCAATGGCCACGTCCCGCACGCGCACCTGCAGCGCCAGCATGCGCTCCTCAATGGTGTCTGCAGCCACGTAGCGGTACACCTATTCATGTACGGGTTCCGCGGTGCAGGCGTCAGAGCTGTTTCATGACTACTACAGGTTTAAGCCCCGAGCGGCGCACACCAGGAAGGCAGGAACACACCACCCACACCATGCAGTGAAGCACGCCACCAAGCCAGTCGGGAACAGCAGCCCCGAGCCCCCCCCCCCTTGCCCAAATGCAAAGCCCTCCCCCAGACCCATTTGCGCGGCTTGCACGCGCAAAGCTACACGCTAATTTGCGTCGAGCGAGTGCCACTAAAAAACAAGACCGCGTTTGGCCCGCGACTCGCGTGCCACGGCCAAACTTACGACGTATTATACGACACGCTAAGCCACATGCCGCTACCGAAGCGCTCGGGCGCGGGGTGCTGTCGCACGAGAACATGGGTAACGCGCTCGCTGCAAACCTGGCCGACGGAGTCACAGGGGGTAACCCGCTGCGGCAGCGCATGCCGCACGGGCTCTACGTCCAGCCATGTGGCCACTGGGATGTTGTGGCCGTACGTCGCCTTCAGCGCGGCCCATAGGGAGTGCTGGCGCGGGTTGCACACATAGCCGCGGCGCTCCAGGTCCACGACACACATCACCCCGCGCCGGGCCTCCTGTGGCTGTGGTTGCTGCCTTGCACGGCGCTGTACTGTTTGTCGTGGGGTTGAGGACGGCTGCGGTTGACCCTGCATCGCCGCAAGGAAGTCCTGCATGGCGCTGAGCACTTGCTGCATGTCCGGGACGATGGCCTGCTGCTGGCGCTGCACCAGCTGCGGGGCCGGAGGGCACGGCACCAGCGGGAGAGCAGGCGTCTATTCTGGCCACGGGTCCGAGGCACCCCTTCTTCCAGTGGGGATGTCTGCAGTTTTCACATGCCCCACCGCAGCGGTTACCGCCCGTGCGGTACCGCCGAGGCACCGCGTCGCACTGGTCCGTGGTGCCAGTTGGCGGCACGGAAGCCCCCGCTCCGCCACCTGGCGGCCACACAGCCGCGGTCACCCCTGTCCCCGCCTGATCGGCGGACCGTGCAGCAGCGCGCTGCGCCGTGGACCCTGGATGGGGGCGGGCGAAACAGGCGCGGGTTGCTGACAGGCCAGAGGTGCACTGCACTGGTCAGCGTGCCATCGGGTTACAGTCCATGCTGAACAGTCCATGCGAAATACATTGGCAAGGAACAGGACGAGGATCCATGCCACCACCCCCACAAAACAACATGTACGCCGACCCACCCACCGTCATCATCACCAACATCGGATGAGACCTCGATGACGTCGTGCGCCTGGTACTGATGGACTACCCGGTAGGGAGGCGAGTCGGCGCCTGCAGCAGCACCACCCTCGCTTAAACAACGGCAAACGACCTATCTTGGACACATGTGCCTTACCAGTCAGGTCCAGTGCCGTTGCGCAGCTTTGCGCCGGGCCGCCGCCGACGCTGCTGCGCCGATGGCACATTCCCTGCCGACCCGCTGCACCCGAAGGGCCAGACGCATGCACGCCGTGGACCCGGTTGGAGGCGGGATCAGAGCCACCGGGGCCGGCCGCTGGCAGCCTGCCACGGAAGCACCGGGTGCAGTTTGGCATCAGCCGCAACGGACAGTTTAAAGATACCTCCATGCTGGCTGGGTACGCACCTGTTGATGTGCAACACGCCACGGTATTTAACCTACGCCGTCGCTCAGGCACCGGGCTGTCATACCCAGTTGTTAGGTCCAGTACGTCTGCAATGGCAATTCAAAGAGAGCACACCGTCGACGACTCGACTTGAATGGCCGTTGCCTCGGCGAACCCCTCAGCATGCTTCACAACCAGATGACCCACACCTGCAGGCCGCCGGTCGCCGCTCTCCGCCATCGTAGGATCTGCAGTATGCTATGTAATAAGAGGCAGGTCGTGGAACAGGTAGGAAAGGCCGCGCGGCGACTGGCTGCAAGCTGCAATGCGCGCGGCGCGAGGCGCGAGTTCCGCAGGCGTCCTATGGGTATTAAAGATTGATCACTATGGCAGCCGTGTGCTGCGCCAGGTGCTCTGTATTGTGATTTGCAGCGCATGCGAATTGCAATTCGCGTTGGATGAAGTTCGGCGGGAGTACGGCTTACTTTCAGGCTGGATGCGATGCAATCCGGCGAATTGCGGGCACATGAGGCCTGTGTAAAGGCTCATATACACACACATAACTTTGCTTGTGCCTAAATCTCCTATACTTGCCTTGAACTGACTATGGACACCACAACGGTTCTTGTCCGCAGCCTCGACGGCCTTGAGAACGTGACGGTCACCATGGGCAGTGACAAGCAAATGGATAGCAAGTCCACTGCCAAGCTCGTTAAGACCCGCGTCTGCCAGCATCTCAAGCTGTCGACCCTCGAGGAGGTGGAGCTGTACTCGAGAACCCCTAGCAGCAGCAGTGCAAGCAGTAGCAGTAGCAGCAGCAGCAGCCGCCAGCCGTTGGCTGCATGCAAGCTGCGAGCGAAGGAGTTTGCTGAGCAGAATGCGACGGTGGAGGTGGACGTCGTCGCCCCTCTGCGCTCGTCCAGAGCGGTGCTCGACAAGCTCACGCAGCAGGTTGGGCAGCTGCTGGGGCGGTTGGATGGTCAAGACAGCCAGATCCGCGAGCTGCAGGCCGCGAACAGCGCGCAGCTGGCCACGATCCGCGAGCTGCAGGCCGAAAACAGCGAGCTGAAGGCCGCGAACAGCGAGCTGAGGGGCCGTGTTGACGTGTTGGCGTCGCAGAGCGCCGCCCACGGCTTGGTGCTGCTCCGACACGTAGTGGACCTCGCGCACCAGAAGCTGGTGCAGCGCTTTGACTCTGGCGAAGATAGCAGGCCGCAGGACAAGCAGTTTTCGGTGTGGCTGGCAGAGCTGCAGGCGAAGCACCCGCAGTACTTCGAGCAGCACCACCTGGACGCCCCCGCCGTCCAGCTGCTGCACAAGGGGCGGGGTACACCCTTCCACGCCGGCAACCTGGCCGCGCACCAGCCGCCGCAGGCGCATGTGGACGCAGCCCTCGCGGATGCGGCCCGGGAGCAGCCGGCCTGGAACACGTTGTGGGCGTTCGTCACCAGCCCAGAGGTGGGTGCAGGGGAGGGGTGGCAGCAGCGACCTGGCAACTGGTCGGGGCCGGGGCCTGATGGCTTGCAAGGGAGATAGAT
Organism: Yamagishiella unicocca; assembly: GCA_003116995.1. Lineage (NCBI taxonomy): Eukaryota > Viridiplantae > Chlorophyta > Chlorophyceae > Chlamydomonadales > Volvocaceae > Yamagishiella > Yamagishiella unicocca. Next base: position 13,444 of record BDSL01000406.1, on the reverse strand, counting down.
ATGAAGAGGGCTGGTCTTAGGCTGGCGGATGGGGCGGCTTGCCAATAACAGGGTCGGCAGTGTAGGTTGCTTGGCGGGTGGGTGGGGTGGTCGGTGATTGCTTGCCCCGCACTTCGTAAGGGGCATCACGTCGGCAGGAGTCTTGCTTAGGCCAACGTCGCTTGCTGCCACAACCTGCATCACACCTGAATGGGGAAGCCTTTGACGCCTGCGTTCGTGGTTCTTGATCTTTCTGCTGTGTGCAGCGATAAACGCCAGCGCGCAGCGTTGAGCTCGGCGCAGTTGCAGCAGCATCTGCATCATTTGGAGCATCTGCATGAGTCTTCATCCTGTTGGTACGTACACTGCATGCGCATGAGTTGGCCGTCGTGGCTGAAGACAGCTGCGGCGTCGACAGCGGCATGCATGGGTTAGTGGCGGACCGCTGAGCGGCAGCGGCAGCCTCGACGGCAGCGACGGCGTCCATCCGGCCACGGCATCAGCCTCGGCAGCCGCGGCCGTGGCGCGTTGTTTGGTGCGAAGCCACGAGAACAGCAGGGGGCTGCACAGAACGCTCCCGTCGCAGCACTCACAAGTCGCAGCACGCACCCGTCGCAGCAGCAACAGCAGTAGCAGCAGCTGCTGTCTTCGCGCGGCGTGCCAGCGCTCCAGCCGCAGCTGCCGCCACTGCTGCGCGCGCGCCGCCTGCCAGGACCCCACCCGCCCGAGTACGCCAGAGACCGCGTGCAGCGCTGGGCGGCCGCCTGGTGGCGGCGGTGGCTCGACTGGCAGGGATGGCGGCGGCGTAGACCGTGTCACGTCGCAGCGGCGAGAGGACCCTCAGGTGTGCGCGCGTTTGTTTCGTGCTTCCGTGTGGCCATGCGAATTGGGTATGTGCGGGGAGGTGCGGGCACGGTGCAGCAGCAGCTGCTGGGCATCTGGGATCGGACTTGGGCTTTGTGTTGCGGTGCCGCCCTTGTTGGCACAGCAATGGTTACGACATATCACCACATCACACGTGACGCTGCCAGCACTGACATTGCTGCCGCCCACCTGTCCTGCGTCTCCTGCCTACTGGTCCCTGCTTGCTGCCACGCCACGTCGCGCCCCCTCAGGCCTGCACTCGCAAGATCACCGGACGCGCCCGGCGACGGCGGCAAGCACAAGCCATTGCCGCGAGGAGGACTGCGAGTGCGAGTGCAACCAGGTGAGTGAGCGGGGGCGCTGACCCGGACAGGTGGGCGGTGGGGGGGCGCCCAGGGTTGGGTGGCTGGGGACCTAACCCGTCCGTGGGTGGGTGGGTGATTGGGTGGGCGGTATCCGGGCAGTGTGACGTCAGGCTATGAAGTCGGCCTCCATTGCTGTCCTGGCGCCTTCCTGTGCGCAAAAGCAAAACCCCCTAGGGGCATATGCGGATCCATAGCTGCTGCATGACGAGTTTCCGTCACCGCCACCTGACCCTGCACCCTGATGCCGCATGCTCCCTGGCTACCCGCCTGCCTCTCCCTTCCCTCCCTGTCTCCCTCCAGGCCAGCGTCAAGCACGGCATGCAATGCACGCTCCTGGAGTGTGAACGCATGGTCCAGGGCGGCGCGCTGCTGGGCAGCGGCGGCGGCAACGGAGCCGGCGGCGCTGTGTGTTTGGCGGTGCTGCAACCTGTGCTGCAGCCGTTGCCGACGGGCCGCTCAAGGCCTTCATCACGAAGGACAACGCGTCCATAGGCGCGGTGGCGGCGGCGCTGGGCGGGCTGAAGGGCTGCCTGCGGGCGCTGGCGGCGGCGGTGCTGCGGGCGTGTGGAGGATGGATGCGTGTGGAGCATGTATTGATGGATGCGTGTATTGGTGTAGGCAAGCGAAGGTACTAGCCATGAGTGTGCGAAGGGTCGGTGGCTTGAGTTTGGCTGGCACGGAGGCATGTGAGCTGTGCACAGCAAGGGAGAGATGGAACGCCCGTTGGAGCTGCAGCTGCTGGCTGCGGGGGTTACAGGCAAGAGCACTGGGGCTTGCAGCAGGGATGACGGGGGCATTACTGATGAGCGTGGAGTCAGGCGAGCTGCCGTCAACTGACCGCACTCAATCGACACGGGGTGCTCCAAATTGCAAAACGTGCATGATTACATCCACGGCGCCGGCGGCCAGAAGGACCCTGCTCCGTAGCCCCTTCACAGCTCTGCACTGGAAATGATGCCTGCCTTGTGAACTGGACCACTCCAATGGGGCCGGGACACTGAGTCGCATGTCACATGAAACTCGCCGCTCAAACACACCTGTGACTACACTTGCTTGGTGCTACAGCCCCTCCACTTGCTACAGCCCTCTTCGGCCGACACGCGCAGTGGACCAACCCTCTGGCGGCCTGACCAGCCGTGCCCCCTAACACGTGCCCTCTCGCATCACAGCCGCATCAGCAGCCGCACGTCGTCTATGCGCATATGGCCGCCGTTCTCAGCTTGGCGGCGGTCGAAGGTGGCGGAGGCGAGCTCGCGCTTGCACTCCTGGGGAAGTGAGGTGAGGTCAGAGGAAGGTGGCGGCGTGTGTGTGTGGGTACATCATTCAGCCCACGAAGCCCAACGAGTACACGCCCACTGCACACTGGGAGACCAACAGGGGCGTGCAGCGCGCAAGCACCCACACTTCGGCGGTCCATCCACCCGTAGCAGGGCCAGCAATGGCCACGTCCCGCACGCGCACCTGCAGCGCCAGCATGCGCTCCTCAATGGTGTCTGCAGCCACGTAGCGGTACACCTATCCATGTACGGGTTCCGCGGTGCAGGCGTCAGAGCTGTTTCATGACTACTACAGGTTTAAGCCCCGAGCGGCGCACACCAGGAAGGCAGGAACACACCACCCACACCATGCAGTGAAGCACGCCACCAAGCCAGTCGGGAACAGCAGCCCCGAGCCCCCCCCCCTTGCCCAAATGCAAAGCCCTCCCCCAGACCCATTTGCGCGGCTTGCACGCGCAAAGCTACACGCTAATTTGCGTCGAGCGAGTGCCACTAAAAAACAAGACCGCGTTTGGCCCGCGACTCGCGTGCCACGGCCAAACTTACGACGTATTATACGACACGCTAAGCCACATGCCGCTACCGAAGCGCTCGGGCGCGGGGTGCTGTCGCACGAGAACATGGGTAACGCGCTCGCTGCAAACCTGGCCGACGGAGTCACAGGGGGTAACCCGCTGCGGCAGCGCATGCCGCACGGGCTCTACGTCCAGCCATGTGGCCACTGGGATGTTGTGGCCGTACGTCGCCTTCAGCGCGGCCCATAGGGAGTGCTGGCGCGGGTTGCACACATAGCCGCGGCGCTCCAGGTCCACGACACACATCACCCCGCGCCGGGCCTCCTGTGGCTGTGGTTGCTGCCTTGCACGGCGCTGTACTGTTTGTCGTGGGGTTGAGGACGGCTGCGGTTGACCCTGCATCGCCGCAAGGAAGTCCTGCATGGCGCTGAGCACTTGCTGCATGTCCGGGACGATGGCCTGCTGCTGGCGCTGCACCAGCTGCGGGGCCGGAGGGCACGGCACCAGCGGAAGAGCAGGCGTCTATTCTGGCCACGGGTCCGAGGCACCCCTTCTTCCAGTGGGGATGTCTGCAGTTTTCACATGCCCCACCGCAGCGGTTACCGCCCGTGCGGTACCGCCGAGCCACCGCGTCGCACTGGTCCGTGGTGCCAGTTGGCGGCACGGAAGCCCCCGCTCCGCCACCTGGCGGCCACACAGCCGCGGTCACCCCTGTCCCCGCCTGGTCGGCGGACCGTGCAGCAGCGCGCTGCGCCGTGGACCCTGGATGGGGGCGGGCGAAACAGGCGCGGGTTGCTGACAGGCCAGAGGTGCACTGCACTGGTCAGCGTGCCATCGGGTTACAGTCCATGCTGAACAGTCCATGCGAAATACATTGGCAAGGAACAGGACGAGGATCCATGCCACCACCCCCACAAAACAACATGCACGCCGACCCACCCACCGTCATCATCACCAACATCGGATGAGACCTCGATGACGTCGTGCGCCTGGTACTGATGGACTACCCGGTAGGGAGGCGAGTCGGCGCCTGCAGCAGCACCACCCTCGCTTAAACAACGGCAAACGACCTATCTTGGACACATGTGCCTTACCAGTCAGGTCCAGTGCCGTTGCGCAGCTTTGCGCCGGGCCGCCGCCGACGCTGCTGCGCCGATGGCACATTCCCTGCCGACCCGCTGCACCCGAAGGGCCAGACGCATGCACGCCGTGGACCCGGTTGGAGGCGGGATCAGAGCCACCGGGGCCGGCCGCTGGCAGCCTGCCACGGAAGCACCGGGTGCAGTTTGGCATCAGCCGCAACGGACAGTTTAAAGATACCTCCATGCTGGCTGGGTACGCACCTGTTGATGTGCAACACGCCACGGTATTTAACCTACGCCGTCGCTCAGGCACCGGGCTGTCATACCCAGTTGTTAGGTCCAGTACGTCTGCAATGGCAATGCAAAGAGAGCACACCGTCGACGACTCGACTTGAATGGCCGTTGCCTCGGCGAACCCCTCAGCATGCTTCACAACCAGATGACCCACACCTGCAGGGCGCCGGTCGCCGCTCTCCGCCATCGTAGGATCTGCAGTATGCTATGTAATAAGAGGCAGGTCGTGGAACAGGTAGGAAAGGCCGCGCGGCGACTGGCTGCAAGCTGCAATGCGCGCGGCGCGAGGCGCGAGTTCCGCAGGCGTCCTATGGGCGTTGTAAATATTAAAGATTGATCACTATGGCAGCCGTGTGCTGCGCCAGGTGCTCTGTATTGTGATTTGCAGCGCATGCGAATTGCAATTCGCGTTGGATGAAGTTCGGCGGGAGTACGGCTTACTTTCAGGCTGGATGCGATGCAATCCGGCGAATTGCGGGCACATGAGGCCTGTGTAAAGGCTCATATACACACACATAACTTTGCTTGTGCCTAAATCTCCTATACTTGCCTTGAACTGACTATGGACACCACAACGGTTCTTGTCCGCAGCCTCGACGGCCTTGAGAACGTGACGGTCACCATGGGCAGTGACAAGCAAATGGATAGCAAGTCCACTGCCAAGCTCGTTAAGACCCGCGTCTGCCAGCATCTCAAGCTGTCGACCCTCGAGGAGGTGGAGCTGTACTCGAGAACCCCTAGCAGCAGCAGTGCAAGCAGTAGCAGTAGCAGCAGCAGCAGCCGCCAGCCGTTGGCTGCATGCAAGCTGCGAGCGAAGGAGTTTGCTGAGCAGAATGCGACGGTGGAGGTGGACGTCGTCGCCCCTCTGCGCTCGTCCAGAGCGGTGCTCGACAAGCTCACGCAGCAGGTTGGGCAGCTGCTGGGGCGGTTGGATGGTCAAGACAGCCAGATCCGCGAGCTGCAGGCCGCGAACAGCGCGCAGCTGGCCACGATCCGCGAGCTGCAGGCCGAAAACAGCGAGCTGAAGGCCGCGAACAGCGAGCTGAGGGGCCGTGTTGACGTGTTGGCGTCGCAGAGCGCCGCCCACGGCTTGGTGCTGCTCCGACACGTAGTGGACCTCGCGCACCAGAAGCTGGAGCAGCGCTTTGACTCTGGCGAAGATAGCAGGCCGCAGGACATGCAGTTTTCGGTGTGGCTGGCAGAGCTGCAGGCGAGGCACCCGCAGTACTTCGAGCAGCACCACCTGGACGCCCCCGCCGTCCAGCTGCTGCACAAGGGGCGGGGTGCACCCTTCCACGCCGGCTACCTGGCCGCGCACCAGCCGCCGCAGGCGCATGTGGACGCAGCCCTCGCGGATGCGGCCCGGGAGCAGCCGGCCTGGAACACGTTGTGGGCGTTCGTCACCAGCCCGGAGGTGGGTGCAGGGGAGGAGTGGCAGCAGCGACCTGGCAACTGGTCGGGGCCGGGGCCTGATGGCTTGCAAGGGAGATAGATATGAAGAGGGCTGGTCTTAGGCTGGCGGATGGGGCGGCTTGCCAATAACAGGGTCGGCAGTGTAGGTTGCTTGGCGGGTGGGTGGGGTGGTCGGTGATTGCTTGCCCCGCACTTCGTACGGGGCATCACGTCGGCAGGAGTCTTGCTTAGGCCAACGTCGCTTGCTGCCACAACCTGCATCACACCTGAATGGGGAAGCCTTTGACGCCTGCGTTCGTGGTTCTTGATCTTTCTGCTGTGTGCAGCGATAAACGCCAGCGCGCAGCGTTGAGCTCGGCGCAGTTGCAGCAGCATCTGCATCATTTGCAGCATCTGCATGAATCTTCATCCTGTTGGTACATACACTGCAAGCGCATGAGTTGGCCGTCGTGGCTGAAGACAGCTGCGGCGTCGTCAGCGGCATGCATGGGTTAGTGGCGGACCGCTTAGCGGCAGCGGCAGCCTCGACGGCAGCGGCGGCGTCCACCCGGCCACGGCATCAGCCTCGGCAGCCGCGGCCGTGGCGCGTTGTTTGGTGCAAAGCCACGAGAACAGCAGGGGGCTGCACAGAACGCTCCCGTCGCAGCACTCACAAGTCGCAGCACGCACCCGTCGCAGCAGCAACAGCAGTAGCAGCAGCTGCTGTCTTCGCGCGGCGTGCCAGCGCTCCAGCCGCAGCTGCCGCCACTGCTGCGCGCGCGCCGCCTGCCAGGACCCCACCCGCCCGAGTACGCCAGAGACCGCGTGCGGCGCTGGGCGGCCGCCTGCTGGGCAGCGGCGGCGGCAACGGAGCCGGCGGCGCTGTGTGTTTGGCGGTGCTGCAACCTGTGCTGCAGCCGTTGCCGACGGGCCGCTCAAGGCCTTCATCACGAAGGACAACGCGTCCATAGGCGCGGTGGCGGCGGCGCTGGGCGGGCTGAAGGGCTGCCTGCGGGCGCTGGCGGCGGCGGTGCTGCGGGCGTGTGGAGGATGGATGCGTGTGGAGCATGTATTGATGGATGCGTGTATTGGTGTAGGCAAGCGAAGGTACTAGCCATGAGTGTGCGAAGGGTCGGTGGCTTGAGTTTGGCTGGCACGGAGGCATGTGAGCTGTGCACAGCAAGGGAGAGATGGAACGCCCGTTGGAGCTGCAGCTGCTGGCTGCGGGGGTTACAGGCAGGAGCACTGGGGCTTGCAGCAGGGATGACGGGGGCATTACTGATGAGCGTGGAGTCAGGCGAGCTGCCGTCAACTGACCGCACTCAATCGACACGGGGTGCTCCAAATTGCAAAACGTGCATGATTACATCCACGGCGCCGGCGGCCAGAAGGACCCTGCTCCGTAGCCCCTTCACAGCTCTGCACTGGAAATGATGCCTGCCTTGTGAACTGGACCACTCCAATGGGGCCGGGACACTGAGTCGCATGTCACATGAAACTCGCCGCTCAAACACACCTGTGACTACACTTGCTTGGTGCTACAGCCCCTCCACTTGCTACAGCCCTCTTCGGCCGACACGCGCAGTGGACCAACCCTCTGGCGGCCTGACCAGCCGTGCCCCCTAACACGTGCCCTCTCGCATCACAGCCGCATCAGCAGCCGCACGTCGTCTATGCGCATATGGCCGCCGTTCTCAGCTTGGCGGCGGTCGAAGGTGGCGGAGGCGAGCTCGCGCTTGCACTCCTGGGGAAGTGAGGTGAGGTCAGAGGAAGGTGGCGGCGTGTGTGTGTGGGTACATCATTCAGCCCACGAAGCCCAACGAGTACACGCCCACTGCACACTGGGAGACCAACAGGGGCGTGCAGCGCGCAAGCACCCACACTTCGGCGGTCCATCCACCCGTAGCAGGGCCAGCAATGGCCACGTCCCGCACGCGCACCTGCAGCGCCAGCATGCGCTCCTCAATGGTGTCTGCAGCCACGTAGCGGTACACCTATTCATGTACGGGTTCCGCGGTGCAGGCGTCAGAGCTGTTTCATGACTACTACAGGTTTAAGCCCCGAGCGGCGCACACCAGGAAGGCAGGAACACACCACCCACACCATGCAGTGAAGCACGCCACCAAGCCAGTCGGGAACAGCAGCCCCGAGCCCCCCCCCCCTTGCCCAAATGCAAAGCCCTCCCCCAGACCCATTTGCGCGGCTTGCACGCGCAAAGCTACACGCTAATTTGCGTCGAGCGAGTGCCACTAAAAAACAAGACCGCGTTTGGCCCGCGACTCGCGTGCCACGGCCAAACTTACGACGTATTATACGACACGCTAAGCCACATGCCGCTACCGAAGCGCTCGGGCGCGGGGTGCTGTCGCACGAGAACATGGGTAACGCGCTCGCTGCAAACCTGGCCGACGGAGTCACAGGGGGTAACCCGCTGCGGCAGCGCATGCCGCACGGGCTCTACGTCCAGCCATGTGGCCACTGGGATGTTGTGGCCGTACGTCGCCTTCAGCGCGGCCCATAGGGAGTGCTGGCGCGGGTTGCACACATAGCCGCGGCGCTCCAGGTCCACGACACACATCACCCCGCGCCGGGCCTCCTGTGGCTGTGGTTGCTGCCTTGCACGGCGCTGTACTGTTTGTCGTGGGGTTGAGGACGGCTGTGGTTGACCCTGCATCGCCGCAAGGAAGTCCTGCATGGCGCTGAGCACTTGCTGCATGTCCGGGACGATGGCCTGCTGCTGGCGCTGCACCAGCTGCGGGGCCGGAGGGCACGGCACCAGCGGGAGAGCAGGCGTCTATTCTGGCCACGGGTCCGAGGCACCCCTTCTTCCAGTGGGGATGTCTGCAGTTTTCACATGCCCCACCGCAGCGGTTACCGCCCGTGCGGTACCGCCGAGGCACCGCGTCGCACTGGTCCGTGGTGCCAGTTGGCGGCACGGAAGCCCCCGCTCCGCCACCTGGCGGCCACACAGCCGCGGTCACCCCTGTCCCCGCCTGATCGGCGGACCGTGCAGCAGCGCGCTGCGCCGTGGACCCTGGATGGGGGCGGGCGAAACAGGCGCGGGTTGCTGACAGGCCAGAGGTGCACTGCACTGGTCAGCGTGCCATCGGGTTACAGTCCATGCTGAACAGTCCATGCGAAATACATTGGCAAGGAACAGGACGAGGATCCATGCCACCACCCCCACAAAACAACATGTACGCCGACCCACCCACCGTCATCATCACCAACATCGGATGAGACCTCGATGACGTCGTGCGCCTGGTACTGATGGACTACCCGGTAGGGAGGCGAGTCGGCGCCTGCAGCAGCACCACCCTCGCTTAAACAACGGCAAACGACCTATCTTGGACACATGTGCCTTACCAGTCAGGTCCAGTGCCGTTGCGCAGCTTTGCGCCGGGCCGCCGCCGACGCTGCTGCGCCGATGGCACATTCCCTGCCGACCCGCTGCACCCGAAGGGCCAGACGCATGCACGCCGTGGACCCGGTTGGAGGCGGGATCAGAGCCACCGGGGCCGGCCGCTGGCAGCCTGCCACGGAAGCACCGGGTGCAGTTTGGCATCAGCCGCAACGGACAGTTTAAAGATACCTCCATGCTGGCTGGGTACGCACCTGTTGATGTGCAACACGCCACGGTATTTAACCTACGCCGTCGCTCAGGCACCGGGCTGTCATACCCAGTTGTTAGGTCCAGTACGTCTGCAATGGCAATTCAAAGAGAGCACACCGTCGACGACTCGACTTGAATGGCCGTTGCCTCGGCGAACCCCTCAGCATGCTTCACAACCAGATGACCCACACCTGCAGGCCGCCGGTCGCCGCTCTCCGCCATCGTAGGATCTGCAGTATGCTATGTAATAAGAGGCAGGTCGTGGAACAGGTAGGAAAGGCCGCGCGGCGACTGGCTGCAAGCTGCAATGCGCGCGGCGCGAGGCGCGAGTTCCGCAGGCGTCCTATGGGTATTAAAGATTGATCACTATGGCAGCCGTGTGCTGCGCCAGGTGCTCTGTATTGTGATTTGCAGCGCATGCGAATTGCAATTCGCGTTGGATGAAGTTCGGCGGGAGTACGGCTTACTTTCAGGCTGGATGCGATGCAATCCGGCGAATTGCGGGCACATGAGGCCTGTGTAAAGGCTCATATACACACACATAACTTTGCTTGTGCCTAAATCTCCTATACTTGCCTTGAACTGACTATGGACACCACAACGGTTCTTGTCCGCAGCCTCGACGGCCTTGAGAACGTGACGGTCACCATGGGCAGTGACAAGCAAATGGATAGCAATCCACTGCCAAGCTCGTTAAGACCCGCGTCTGCCAGCATCTCAAGCTGTCGACCCTCGAGGAGGTGGAGCTGTACTCGAGAACCCCTAGCAGCAGCAGTGCAAGCAGTAGCAGTAGCAGCAGCAGCAGCCGCCAGCCGTTGGCTGCATGCAAGCTGCGAGCGAAGGAGTTTGCTGAGCAGAATGCGACGGTGGAGGTGGACGTCGTCGCCCCTCTGCGCTCGTCCAGAGCGGTGCTCGACAAGCTCACGCAGCAGGTTGGGCAGCTGCTGGGCGGTTGGATGGTCAAGACAGCCAGATCCGCGAGCTGCAGGCCGCGAACAGCGCGCAGCTGGCCACGATCCGCGAGCTGCAGGCCGAAACAGCGAGCTGAAGGCCGCGAACAGCGAGCTGAGGGGCCGTGTTGACGTGTTGGCGTCGCAGAGCGCCGCCCACGGCTTGGTGCTGCTCCGACACGTAGTGGACCTCCGCACCAGAAGCTGGTGCAGCGCTTTGACTCTGGCGAAAGCTAGCAGGCCGCAGGACATGCAGTTTTCGGTGTGGCTGGCAGAGCTGCAGGCGAAGCACCCGCAGTACTTCGAGCAGCACCACCTGGACGCCCCCGCCGTCCAGCTGCTGCACAAGGGGCGGGGTACACCCTTCCACGCCGGCAACCTGGCCGCGCACCAGCCGCCGCAGGCGCATGTGGACGCAGCCCTCGCGGATGCGGCCCGGGAGCAGCCGGCCTGGAACACGTTGTGGGCGTTCGTCACCAGCCCAGAGGTGGGTGCAGGGGAGGGGTGGCAGCAGCGACCTGGCAACTGGTCGGGGCCGGGGCCTGATGGCTTGCAAGGGAGATAGATATGAAGAGGGCTGGTCTTAGGCTGGCGGATGGGGCGGCTTGCCAATAACAGGGTCGGCAGTGTAGGTTGCTTGGCGGGTGGGTGGGGTGGTCGGTGATTGCTTGCCCCGCACTTCGTAAGGGGCATCACGTCGGCAGGAGTCTTGCTTAGGCCAACGTCGCTTGCTGCCACAACCTGCATCACACCTGAATGGGGAAGCCTTTGACGCCTGCGTTCGTGGTTCTTGATCTTTCTGCTGTGTGCAGCGATAAACGCCAGCGCGCAGCGTTGAGCTCGGCGCAGTTGCAGCAGCATCTGCATCATTTGGAGCATCTGCATGAGTCTTCATCCTGTTGGTACATACACTGCATGCGCATGAGTTGGCCGTCGTGGCTGAAGACAGCTGCGGCGTCGACAGCGGCATGCATGGGTTAGTGGCGGACCGCTGAGCGGCAGCGGCAGCCTCGACGGCAGCGCGGCGTCCATCCGGCCACGGCATCAGCCTCGGCAGCCGCGGCCGTGGCGCGTTGTTTGGTGCGAAGCCACGAGAACAGCAGGGGGCTGCACAGAACGCTCCCGTCGCAGCACTCACAAGTCGCAGCACGCACCCGTCGCAGCAGCAACAGCAGTAGCAGCAGCTGCTGTCTTCGCGCGGCGTGCCAGCGCTCCAGCCGCAGCTGCCGCCACTGCTGCGCGCGCGCCGCCTGCCAGGACCCCACCCGCCCGAGTACGCCAGAGACCGCGTGCAGCGCTGGGCGGCCGCCTGGTGGCGGCGGTGGCTCGACTGGCAGGGATGGCGGCGGCGTAGACCGTGTCACGTCGCAGCGGCGAGAGGACCCTCAGGTGTGCGCGCGTTTGTTTCGTGCTTCCGTGTGGCCATGCGAATTGGGTATGTGCGGGGAGGTGCGGGCACGGTGCAGCAGCAGCTGCTGGGCATCTGGGATCGGACTTGGGCTTTGTGTTGCGGTGCCGCCCTTGTTGGCACAGCAATGGTTACGACATATCACCACATCACACGTGACGCTGCCAGCACTGACATTGCTGCCGCCCACCTGTCCTGCGTCTCCTGCCTACTGGTCCCTGCTTGCTGCCACGCCACGTCGCGCCCCTCAGGCCTGCACTCGCAAGATCACCGGACGCGCCCGGCGACGGCGGCAAGCACAAGCCATTGCCGCGAGGAGGACTGCGAGTGCGAGTGCAACCAGGTGAGTGAGCGGGGGCGCTGACCCGGACAGGTGGGCGGTGGGGGGGCGCCAGGGTTGGGTGGCTGGGGACCTAACCCGTCCGTGGGTGGGTGGGTGATTGGGTGGGCGGTATCCGGGCAGTGTGACGTCAGGCTATGAAGTCGGCCTCCATTGCTGTCCTGGCGCCTTCCTGTGCGCAAAAGCAAAACCCCCTAGGGGCATATGCGGATCCATAGCTGCTGCATGACGAGTTTCCGTCACCGCCACCTGACCTGCACCCTGATGCCGCATGCTCCCTGGCTACCCGCCTGCCTCTCCCTTCCCTCCCTGTCTCCCTCCAGGCCAGCGTCAAGCACGGCATGCAATGCACGCTCCTGGAGTGTGAACGCATGGTCCAGGGCGGCGCGCTGCTGGGCAGCGGCGGCGGCAACGGAGCCGGCGGCGCTGTGTTTTGGCGGTGCTGCAACCTGTGCTGCAGCCGTTGCCGACGGGCCGCTCAAGGCCTTCATCACGAAGGACAACGCGGCCATAGGCGCGGTGGCGGCGGCGCTGGGCGGGCTGAAGGGCTGCCTGCGGGCGCTGGCGGCGGCGGTGCTGCGGGCGTGTGGAGGATGGATGCGTGTGGAGCATGTATTGATGGATGCGTGTATTGGTGTAGGCAAGCGAAGGTACTAGCCATGAGTGTGCGAAGGGTCGGTGGCTTGAGTTTGGCTGGCACGGAGGCATGTGAGCTGTGCACAGCAAGGGAGAGATGGAACGCCCGTTGGAGCTGCAGCTGCTGGCTGCGGGGGTTACAGGCAGAGCACTGGGGCTTGCAGCAGGGATGACGGGGGCATTACTGATGAGCGTGGAGTCAGGCGAGCTGCCGTCAACTGACCGCACTCAATCGACACGGGGTGCTCCAAATTGCAAAACGTGCATGATTACATCCACGGCGCCGGCGGCCAGAAGGACCCTGCTCCGTAGCCCCTTCACAGCTCTGCACTGGAAATGATGCCTGCCTTGTGAACTGGACCACTCCAATGGGGCCGGGACACTGAGTCGCATGTCACATGAAACTCGCCGCTCAAACACACCTGTGACTACACTTGCTTGGTGCTACAGCCCCTCCACTTGCTACAGCCCTCTTCGGCCGACACGCGCAGTGGACCAACCCTCTGGCGGCCTGACCAGCCGTGCCCCCTAACACGTGCCCTCTCGCATCACAGCCGCATCAGCAGCCGCACGTCGTCTATGCGCATATGGCCGCCGTTCTCAGCTTGGCGGCGGTCGAAGGTGGCGGAGGCGAGCTCGCGCTTGCACTCCTGGGGAAGTGAGGTGAGGTCAGAGGAAGGTGGCGGCGTGTGTGTGTGGGTACATCATTCAGCCCACGAAGCCCAACGA
>BDSL01000405.1:0-22296 GCA_003116995.1 Yamagishiella unicocca | reverse complement strand
CGGGTGGAAGCACTGTGACTGATGGTATGGCGACGACAAGCTCAGACCCATTGACCACGACGGCTGGGGAGGGCATGCAGGTCAGCTGAACTAGTGGAGCTATCCTCCCTCCCAAAGCAGGGATCCAGGGAGCTGTATCTGATCAGCGGGGGACAGGGCAGGCGTCGTATTGAACTCCTGCGACCCCTGCGACTCGGACGTTGTCCCTAGCTTCATAGACACCCCTTGCTGCACCAACCCGCTGCTGCTCAGCTCCCTCCCAACCTGACACGAACCCGTGCAAACAGGCTGCTGCAACTGGCGGTACCGCGGAAACAAGCCAAGGCCCGTCAACGACGACAGGCCGGGAGGGCTTCGAGGTGAGCGATTGGGACAGGGCAGGCGTCGTATTGAACTCCTGCGACCCCTGCGACTCGGACGTTGCCCCAGCTTCATAGACACCCCTTGCTGCACCAACCCGCTGCTGCTCAGCTCCCTCCCAACCTGACACGAACTCGTGCAAACAGGCTGCTGCGACTGGCGGTACCGCGGAAACAAGCCAAGGCCCGTCAACGATGACAGGCCGGGAGGGCTTCGAGGTGAGCGATTGGGACAGGGCAGGCGTCGTATTGAACTCCTGCGACCCCTGCGACTCGGACGTTGTCCCTAGCTTCATAGACACCCCTTGCTGCACCAACCCGCTGCTGCTCAGCTCCCTCCCAACCTGACACGAACCCGTGCAAACAGGCTGCTGCAACTGGCGGTACCGCGGAAACAAGCCAAGGCCCGTCAACGACGACAGGCCAGGAGGGCTTCGAGGTGAGCGGTTGGGACAGGGCAGGCGTCGTATTGAACTCCTGCGACCCCTGCGACTCGGACGTTGCCCCCAGCTTCATAGACACCCCTTGCTGCACCAACCCGCTGCTGCTCAGCTCCCTCCCAACCTGACACGAACTCGTGCAAACAGGCTGCTGCGACTGGCGGTACCGCGGAAACAAGCCAAGGCCCGTCAACGATGACAGTCAGGGAGGGCTTCGAGGTGAGCGATTGGGACAGGGCAGGCGTCGTATTGAACTCCTGCGACCCCTGCGACTCGGACGTTGTCCCTAGCTTCATAGACACCCTTGCTGCACCAACCCGCTGCTGCTCAGCTCCCTCCCAACCTGACACGAACCCGTGCAAACAGGCTGCTGCAACTGGCGGTACCGCGGAAACAAGCCAAGGCCCGTCAACGACGACAGGCCGGGAGGGCTTCGAGGTGAGCGGTTGGGACAGGGCAGGCGTCGTATTGAACTCCTGCGACCCCTGCGACTCGGACGTTGCCCCCAGCTTCATAGACACCCTTGCTGCACCAACCCGCTGCTGCTCAGCTCCCTCCCAACCTGACACGAACTCGTGCAAACAGGCTGCTGCGACTGGCGGTACCGCGGAAACAAGCCAAGGCCCGTCAACGATGACAGTCAGGGAGGGCTTCGAGGTGAGCGATTGGGACAGGGCAGGCGTCGTATTGAACTCCTGCGACCCCTGCGACTCGGACGTTGTCCCTAGCTTCATAGACACCCCTTGCTGCACCAACCGCTGCTGCTCAGCTCCCTCCCAACCTGACACGAACCCGTGCAAACAGGCTGCTGCAACTGGCGGTACCGCGGAAACAAGCCAAGGCCCGTCAACGACGACAGGCCGGGAGGGCTTCGAGGTGAGCGATTGGGACAGGGCAGGCGTCGTATTGAACTCCTGCGACCCCTGCGACTCGGACGTTGTCCCTAGCTTCATAGACACCCCTTGCTGCACCAACCCGCTGCTGCTCAGCTCCCTCCCAACCTGACACGAACCCGTGCAAACAGGCTGCTGCAACTGGCGGTACCGCGGAAACAAGCCAAGGCCGTCAAGACGACAGGCCGGGAGGGCTTCGAGGTGAGCGATTGGGACAGGGCAGGCGTCGCATTGAACTCCTGCGACCCCTGCGACTCGGACGTTGCCCCCAGCTTCATAGACACCCTTGCTGCACCAACCCGCTGCTGCTCAGCTCCCTCCCAACCTGACACGAACTCGTGCAAACAGGCTGCTGCGACTGGCGGTACCGCGGAAACAAGCCAAGGCCCGTCAACGATGACAGTCAGGGAGGGCTTCGAGGTGAGCGATTGGGACAGGGCAGGCGTCGTATTGAACTCCTGCGGCGACTCGGACGTTACCCCGAGCTTCATAGACACCCCTTGCTGCACAACCCGCTGCTGCTGCTCAGCTCCCTCCCAACCTGACACGAACTCGTGCAAACAGGCTGCTGCAACTGGCGGTACCGCGGAAACAAGCCAAGGCCCGTCAACGACGACAGGCCGGGAGGGCTTCGAGGTGAGCGATTGGGACAGGGCAGGCGTCGTATTGAACTCCTGCGACCCCTGCGACTCGGACGTTGTCCCTAGCTTCATAGACACCCCTTGCTGCACCAACCCGCTGCTGCTCAGCTCCCTCCCAACCTGACACGAACCCGTGCAAACAGGCTGCTGCAACTGGCGGTACCGCGGAGACAGCAGCGACGCCCGACGCCGGCGGCAGCACGGTGGACTGCAGTCCTGCCCGGGGGAGTACGGCAGGCGGCAGCACTGCAGTAGACAGTGCAGCTGGTTGCAGCGCTGCAGGAGGCAGTGCAGCGGGCGGCAGCAGCCGACCGAAGCGGATGAGGCTGCCGGGAGATGAGCGGCCAAGCAAAGCGGAGTAAGGAGGGAGGTGCTGGTAGTGTCGGGGCAGGAAGTGGTCAAGTGCTTCCAGGCACGGCGCAAAGCAGCCAGGCGTGTGCGCAGTCCCTGCCGTGTGCCAAACTTCCAGGGCACGGCGCAAATCAGTCAGGCGTGTGTGCAGTCGGTCCGTGGCGCAAGCGTCGGAGTCGGAGTCGGAGCTGGAGTCAGAGCCGGAGCCGGAGGACGGAGCATTTCTGGGCTCCGACGACTTCGTGTGCCCATGGGAGAAGGTGCTAACGGCTGTCGCTGCGGATGGCGTGGCGGTGGTGCAGGACACAGAGCTTGCTAGCCTCATCACGGCAGATGTCTGTGACAACGCCACTGTGCTGGTGCAGCACAAGGAGGCGAGGGCAATTTTCCAGCGCGGCGATCTCCCCCTCCGCAATGGTGGATTGCCCCGGACTACCAAGGAGAAGAGGCTCCGCCTTAGCTATGGCACCAAGCGGCGGATGATGGTGAAATTGGACAGCCAGGTGCAGCCAGAGATGGGCTTGACCAAGGTCATCACCTACATGGAGGCGTGCATCAGTGAAGTGGTAAAATCCACTCCTGACCTGAAGGTGCAGAAGCCTGGCGTCATAATTGGAAACGACCCTGGTGATGAGACAGGACCCCCGATCCGCCGCCAGTCATTGCACGTTGATGTCCGCCCAGGCAGCGGGATGGCGTTCGTTGTCATTGTGCCGTTGGAGGAAGACTTCGACATTTGGGTGAGCCCAGGAAGCCACCACACCATCCGGGCATTCGCCAAGCGCGCGACAGCAGCAGTTTCAGCTGCTGTTGCCTCTGCTGGCAGTGGCAGCAATGGCAGAGTGATGAAGGCTAGTGGAGGCATCTCCCTGGATAACATAATGATGTTGCCAGATGAGACTGCCTCCCGGTTTGCTATCTACCTCGCAAAGCACCCGGTGATGAAGCTGCGGGCCCAGCCAGGCGAAGTAATTATCCTGCACGGCAACACCGTGCATGCAGGGGCGGCCGGAAAGCACGACTTGTGGAGCCCTCGTCTGCACTGGTAGCGGTTCTACCTCTTGTGAGGCATGGTGGCAGCGGCGGCCGGGACAGCGTGTGGCGGCGCCGCCGCCTGAGAGGAGTGGTGGCCGCCGCCGCCGCCGCCGCTGCCTGAGAGGAGTGGTGGCCGCCGCCGTGGGCTTCTTGATGGTGTACCGCCCAGCCTTCTCCCCGCCAAACGCCCAGCCCTCCACCACCGCCAACGCCCAGCCCTTCTCCGCCGCCGCACGCCCAGCCCTCCCCCGCCGCCACCACCCAGCCCTTCTCCGCCGTCACCGCGACAATGGCAGTGTGTGGCGTGTGGCGGCGCTAACGCCACCGCCGCCGCCTGAGAGGAGTGGTGGCCGCCGCCGTGGGCTTCTTGATGGTGTACCGCCCAGCCCTTCTCCCCGCCAAACGCCCAGCCCTCCACCGCCGCCAACGCCCAGCCCTTCTCCGCCGCCGCACGCCGAGCCCCTCCCCCGCCGCCACCACCCAGCCCTTCTCCGCCGTCACCGCGACAATGGCAGTATGTGGCGTGTGGCGGCGCTAACGCCACCGCCGCCGCCTGAGAGGAGTGGTGGCCGCCGCCGTGGGCTTCTTGATGGTGTGCCTACGCAGGGCCCCGCCAGTCAGGCAGGCGGACCCCCGGTGGACGAGGCAGCGACCGCGCTGTGTTTCCCAACAGACGCAGGTGAGCGCTAGACGGTGATGGGTTGCTGGCGAACACTCGCCCTCTATGTGTGCGTAAGCGCGAACGATGGTTCTGCAGTAGGAGGTTGGACCAACCGCGGTGGGTGGGGCGGAGCCGCACCGACGAACGCGCACTCTGGTGGTTTCACTGACGGACCTGCCTCCCCCCCGTCCCTTCACTTCCCTCCCCCCCTCATTTGCAGGTGCTGCTGCCTCCTCTTCTTCTGCGGGTGACGCGGCAGTACGGCCTTGGCGCGTCTCTCATGTATGGCAGGCTCTCTACGCCCGCCTCCTTGGCTTCTGTCCGGAGTCATCGCCGCCGCCGCCGTCACCGCCGTCACCACCGCCGCTGCTGCGCTCACGCCGCCGCCGCCGCCACCTGAGAGGCATGGCGGCCGCGGCCGTGGGCGCCTCTCGAGGTGCTGCGTCGCGCAGGCGCCAGGCAGGCAGGCGGACCCCGCCGTGGACGAGGCGGCGACCGCGCTGTGTTTCCCAACAGACGCAGGTGAGCGCTAGACGGTGATGGGCTGCTGGCGAACACTCGCCCTCTATGTGTGCATAAGCGCGAACGATGGTTCTGCAGTAGGAGCTTTGACCAACGGCCGGCGGGCGGGGCGGAGCCGCACCGACGAACGCACGGTTGTGGTGGTGGTTATGGTGGTGGTGGCGCTACACGCGGGCACTGTCGTGAGGCCGCCCGTGCTGCGCGGCGGTGGCACGATACTGTTTGCGTCGATCCGCCCTCGCGGTGTGTGCAGCCGGGAGTATTTGCTGGCTGGGCGGTGGTGCGTGCAAGGTACGGCACCCTGAATGCAGCTGGCGTCCGTGCGATGGCCTCCGTCACCGCTGACGGACCTGCCTCCCCCCGTCCCTTCTCTTCCATCTCCCCCCCCCTCATTTGCAGGTGCTGCTGCCTCCTCTTCTTCTGCGTGTGACGCGGCAGTACGGCCTTTGGCGCGTCTCTCATGTATGGCAGGCTCTCTACGCCCGCCTCCTTCGCGTATGTCCGGAGTCATCGCCGCCGCCGCCGCCGCCGTCACCACTGTCACCACCGCCACTGCTGCGATCACGCCGCCGCCGCCGCCACCTGAAAGGCATGGCGGCCGCTCCTTGGCTTCTGTCCGGAGTCATCGCCGCCGCCGCCGTCACCGCCGTCACCACCGCCGCTGCTGCGCTCACGCCGCCGCCGCCGCCACCTGAGAGGCATGGCGGCCGCGGCCGTGGGGGCCTCTCGAGGTGCTGTGTCGCGCAGGCGCCAGGCAGGCAGGCGGACCCCGCCGTGGACGAGGTGGACGAGGTGCTGTGTTTCCCAACAGACGCAGGTGAGCACTAGACGGTGATGGGCTGCTGGCGAACACTCGCCCTCTATGTGTGCGTAAGCGCGAACAATGGTTCTGCAGTAGGAGCTTGGACCAACCGCGGTGGGTGGGGCGGAGCCGCACCGACGAACGCACGTTTGTGGTGGTGGTTATGGTGGTGGTGGCGCTACACGCGGGCACTGTCGTGAGGCCGCCCGTGCTGCGCGGCGGTGGCACGATACTGTTTGCGTCGATCCGCCCTCGCGGTGTGTGCAGCCGGGAGTATTTGCTGGCTGGGCGGTGGTGCGTGCAAGGTACGGCACCCTGAATGCAGCTGGCGTCCGCGCGATGGCCTCCGTCACCGCTGACGGACCTGCCTCCCCCCGTCCCTTGTCTTCCCTCTCCCCCCCTCATTTGCAGGTGCTGCTGCCTCCTCTTCTTCTGCGTGTGACGCGTCAGTACGGCCTTTGGCGCGTCTCTCATGTATGGCAGGCTCTCTACGCCCGCCTCCTTCGCGTATGTCCGGAGTCATCGCCGCCGCCGCCGCCGCCGTCACCGCCGTCACCACCGCCTCTGCTGCGATCACGCCGCCGCCGCCGCCACCTGAAAGGCATGGCGGCCGCTCCTTGGCTTCTGTCCGGAGTCATCGCCGCCGCCGCCGTCACCGCCGTCACCACCGCCGCTGCTGCGATTACGCCGCCGCCGCCGCCACCTGAGAGGAATGGCGGCCGCGGCCGTGGGGGCCTCTCGAGGTGCTGTGTCACGCAGGGCCCCGCCAGGCAGGCAGGCGGACCCCGCCGTGGACGAGGTGGCGACCGCGCTGTGTTTCCCAACAGACGCAGGTGAGCACTAGACGGTGATGGGCTGCTGGCGAACACTCGCCCTCTATGTGTGCGTAAGCGCGAACAATGGTTCTGCAGTAGGAGCTTGGACCAACCGCGGTGGGTGGGGCGGAGCCGCACCGACGAACGCACGTTTGTGGTGGTGGTTATGGTGGTGGTGGCGCTACACGCGGGCACTGTCGTGAGGCCGCCCGTGCTGCGCGGCGGTGGCACGATACTGTTTGCGTCGATCCGCCCTCGCGGTGTGTGCAGCCGGGAGTATTTGCTGGCTGGGCGGTGGTGCGTGCAAGGTACGGCACCCTGAATGCAGCTGGCGTCCGCGCGATGGCCTCCGTCACCGCTGACGGACCTGCCTCCCCCCGTCCCTTGTCTTCCCTCTCCCCCCCCTCATTTGCAGGTGCTGCTGCCTCCTCTTCTTCTGCGTGTGACGCGTCAGTACGGCCTTTGGCGCGTCTCATGTATGGCAGGCTCTCTACGCCCGCCTCCTTCGCGTATGTCCGGAGTCATCGCCGCCGCCGCCGCCGCCGTCACCGCCGTCACCACCGCCGCTGCTGCGATTACGCCGCCGCCGCCGCCGCCTGAGAGGAATGGTGGCCGCGGCCGTGGGGAGCTAGTGAATGGGTTCGTGGGCGCCCTGATCTCCCAGCCGGGCGAGGGCGACAACAAGGCGCGCCTTCGTCGGGCTCATGGCGAGTTCAAGGGTGTTTTCCGGCAGCACCTAGTGGGGCTGGAGGCGCTTCTGCGGACCACGCTCGCCAAGCTGGGGAACGCTGCGGTCGACGGCCTGGGAATCGCGCAGGTTGCCCCCCAGGTGTCCCTCATGATGTCAGCTACGGGCCCCACCGGAGCCCGTTGGGCGAGCAGCGGCTGGGCGCGGTCGGCCACCTCTGGCTCCGGGCGGGGCAGCATGGCAGGCGCCGGCGCCCAGAGCAGGAGTGGTGGCGCACCCGGGACGGGACGGGGCAGTGCCGTCGGGAGGTGGGGTGGTAGCGGCCCCCCAGAGCCACCGGGCATACGTGTTCCCAGGCTGTGGGCCCAAATTGAGCAGAGGTGGGCATCCCGGCTATAGCTTCTGAAGAAGAGATGCGTGCGACGGTCCAGAGCGTGCGCCCTGGGTGGTGTTGGAATGGGTCATTCCGCCTGGTGTGTGATAGGCACGCGAAGGGAGGCCCACCGTATGGCGTGGTGCCCCGCCTGTGCCATGCAGGAGGCCCGGGAGCCCATGGGGAGCCCGCCTGGGTTTGATGGTTTACCGCCGGTAGCTGGTGGGGCCTGGCAAGCGGTGGTAGCAGGAGACTTGATCACTTCGGACGAGAGGGACGAGAGGGACTGGCGAACCGGTGGGCCGGCGGACGGTGAAGCTCATCGGTTGGCATGCGTGGGCGGGGGTTAAGGCCTCGGACCTCCTCTGTCCTGCTGGGCCTGCGACTAGAGTTGTTTTCCGCACATAGCTTGCGCCGTGGAGGCGCGATCGTGATGGCAGAGGCGGGGGTGAGTCGCGAGCTCATCAAGCTCCACGGAGGTGGCAATCGGACGCAGGAGATATTTACCTGCAGCCGTCCCTGGCCACCCGGCTGGGCATGGTCGGCAGCTTGTAGCGCAAGCGCAGGAGGACGCACTGTTGAGAGAGCAGGAGATCGGTTTCAGGACTTGGTGTGGGGGTAATTGAGAGTTTAGGATGAATGAGAGCAGAGCGGCACCGGGGCAGCGCCCAAGAGGAGAGAGGCCAAAGACGGCCCTCCCCCGCCACCAACTCCCCGCCCTTCTCGGTGGTGGCTGGTAGACGAGTAGAATCAGTGTTTTTTTACATGTTAGCATGGCCTGGTGAAGACATATAATTAAATAACGGTTACACCAACGTGCTGCTTAACCACCTGCACGGTTATTGCACAATTGATGGCCGTTTACCATCAGGTACCGCAGTTCATTCTGAAGCTCATCATTTTCTATTTCATTAACCGACAAGCCAAACTCTGTTGCGTCATTCTGGATCATAGCATTCCAGGACGGAAGGTCAGCCTCACCTACCACCCGTAGTTCAGCTGACAAATAATTCCCAAGCTGCGCAAGTACACGCAGCACTCCCCTGTACAGAGCGTAGCAGTCCTCCTTTTGGACGGTGCCCAGTAGAGGGTCCGTTCTTTGCGCCCTGGAATTATAGGTAGCAGACCACAGACCTCCTCCAACCTCCTCCAACTCCTCCTGCAGTAAGTACCGCAAGTAATTAGAAATGCTGGTGTGTAGCATGCCGCTGTTAATTCTTTTTTTAAGAGTGTTTTAAAACGTACCATTTCTCTTTGTTGGAAGTCCCGCACATCAACAGCAGCTGCGCCATGATAATGTCCTGCTATTTGACGCGCATTATTCTGGAACATCGCAGGTTTAACCATAAGGGAACCACCCCTCTTTGTCTGCGAGGGGAAATAAGTGAGGGTATGAGGTGTCAAACCTACGATACCCACAGCAGTTTAGAAGCAAGTCTTGCATGACTTACCAGCACCCTCCTGACCTGAAGGGGAATTGTAACGCGACCTGAGACAAGAGCGCCATTCATGTTGTATATTCTTCTGATACCCTGTAAACAGCATCGGCCTCGGGTCCTCCTTAGCTGATGAGGACCATCCGCACCAGCCCCAGCCCCTTGTGCTGAAGGCCCAGCCCCAGCCCCTTGTGCTGAAGGCCCAGCCCCAGCCCCAGGAGCTGAAGGCCCAGCCCCAGCCCCAAGAGCTGAAGGCCCTGCCCCAGCCCCTTGTGCTGAAGGCCCAGCCCCAGCCCCTTGTGCTGAAGGCCCAGCCCCAGCCCCAGGAGCTGAAGGCCCTGCCCCAGGGTCGTTGCGACCAGGAGCTGAAGGCCCTGCTTCCCCAGGGTCGTTGCGACCAGGAGCTGAAGGCCCTGCCCCAGCCCCAGGAGCTGAAGGCCCTGCTTCCCCAGGGCTGTTCGCTTGTCGGTCTCGACCTGTAGCCAGCTTGGCGTCCCTACCTGTGTGGGAAACGTCGGGGTGTAAGAGATAAATACGATATATGGTGTGGACTACTTATTTTTTTGGAGTTGTGACAGTCGGGCTTACTTAGTCGATTGGAGGTTGGGCGGCGAAGCACCTTTTAGTCAGGCGCTTGTTGGTATCTGCTGTATTGCATTGAGTCCAGTGGGCGTCTGTTTGCGTATGTCTCGCGCGTTGTGGCGCGCTACTAGTTTCTGTCTTCGACTTTGGCGCGTGGCCTAGATTCAATTGGACGCTGTCTGTGTCGTTCCGTGTGCGTGGTTGGTGTGTTAAATACTCTTACTTATTGCGTCTGGTGTGTTTGCCTTGATTAGCATGGGGGGTTCTGTGTTCAAAGCCGCCTCTGTTGTTCGTATCTGGGATTGCCCCCGTACCTGTGTTCCCAACCGGCTCCTTTTGGGAAATTAGCAATGTAGCATGCTTTTAATCCTCCTTTGCTAGCGCTGCATTTTACTGCGTACTTGTGTGCGCGTAAGAAAGTCATTCACTTTCACCGGTACGGCTCCATTTCCGTACTTTCCGTTCTATTCCGCGTAATCTGTGTTAATTCAATTATCTGGCTATTTTATCGTGAAGCTTGTATCCTGTACGTTTGGCGTGTTGTCTTGGATTTGCGTTTGGTGTGTGTTTCCCTTTGGTTTCTTTTTCGGGTTCGGTTAACTCTTTCATTTTTCGCGGTGCTCTGCTTGCATTTTATACTATGGAATACTTTTTTATTTGCTCCGAAGCAAAGGCCTAGGCCTAGGCGTGCGCCTTGGCCTTGGCCTTTGCTTCGCTGCGTGCTTTCTATGGTTTTTGAAGTTCCTTGATTGATTGGTTTTGCTCCTTTGCGTGGTTATTTTAGACACAATATATTGGACATATTCGTATTCCGTTGATCGTTACATCGTGAAAATCTGCCCGGAGATGGGATCGGGGCGCCGCGGTGGCGACGACTCGGGAGAGGGTTTGACGCAGGGGTCATCATAAAAAATCCTGGAATCACCCTAAACTCCTCGTCTTGGCCTCTTCGGCACAGCAGCAGCAGCAGCAGCTTCTACTACTACTACAACGTCTCCTCGGCTTCCCTTCTTCTTCTTCTCCTTCTCCCCCACCACCAGCAGCTCCCCCATGTCGTTCTCCTCCCCGACCAGCATTAGGATATCCTTGGCATCCTTCCTCGCGGCCTCCTTGAGCGCTACTCCCGCCTCCTTCACCTTGGACCTTGTCAGGTAGCCACCAGCAGGCTCTGCTCGGCCCTTGCCACCCGGCTTCTTCTGATGCATGGTCACGGCCTTGGTGATTCCGTTCACCAGTATGGGCACTGCTTCTGCATCCCTGCGCTTGACCCACAAGGCGTTGCCATGTGGCTCACCCCGCTTCGCAAGCTCCTCCTCCTCTGCCTCCGTGCTCCCCTTGATGGGCGTGCTGCCATGCAAGATCGTGGTTGTATCAAAGACAACCATGTCCCCATGTCCAATAACGAAATACACGCGCAGCCCGCTCAGGATGAACATCGAATCACTCAGCTCCCCGTCCGGCGCTGCTGGCGGGAGTTTCTTGTACGACGCAACAGTCGAACTCCACTGCACCTCACCTTCAGCCGGCTTCACCCGTGTCGTCCACACTATGACGCTCATGGGCAAGTCCAGGGTATCCACATGCTGGCCGATCAGGTAACGGATCGTGTACGACACAAGCTGCCAAGGCACAAGTGTGTCTAGCGCCACAGCATTGCCGCTAACGGCCGCCTTCATTGCTGTCAGCAGCACATTGCACAGCTTCTCCAAGAACGTCGCAACCAGTAGCCCAAACGTAATCAGCGCCTGCCGTCCCGCCTCCCCTTCTTCAGCGCCGCTGTTGTGCGCGTACCACAGCCGGAACAGCTGGTCGTACTCGACAGCACGCTTGCCACCCGCCCCCATCTCCACTTTCGAACGGCGCTCCTTACCACGCATAACCGCAGCAAAGGCGCCCGCCTTCCATGCGTTGTCCTGGGCTTCCACGAATGCCTTCCCACGGCCAGGATCCTTGTCACCGGGAAAGTAAGCACAGATGAGCCTCCGCACGTCAGTGGCAGCATCGTGCGTAAACACAGCAAACGCACGCCCAGTCATGTCGGCACAGTGCTCCTTAGCCCAGGCACAGTCGTACGCGGCATAAGCGGCAGTCTCCTTACTCTGCACACGACAGTCCTCTGCCATCAAGGCAGCATGCGTACCCCCATGCAGCTCGTACAGCTCCGACCCAAAAAGCTCACGAGCCTTCAAGTCAACACCCAGCGCCTGCCAGGTCCGCTCCAGCAAGGCAGCTGGAACACGCGTCAAACCAGCCTTGGCCATCGCTGGGTGAAGACGCACGCTGCTGCTGCTGCTGCTGCTGTCGTCCGCGTTGTCGCCAACATCGCCACCACAAGCGCTGGGTCCAGCGGGCTCCTCCTGCGGTCCTCCAGCAGGCTGCTGCTCATCAACTGCATCTGCCGCTTCTGCTGCTGTTTCAGCTTCAGTTGAGGCGGGTGGGCGGGTGGCATCAATGGCGATGATGGGCATGGTGGCTGCAGCGGTCGCTGCTCCCAGACCGCTGCTGCTCCCGGAGGCCCCATCACCACCGTCGCCCATGATGGGCTCATCAGAAGCACCATCCCTGCTCCATGGGGAAGAAGCGGCTTCCCTCATCCAAACAACAGCGCCAACATCAGCAGCGCCACCACCGCCAGTTCTGGGTCTGGGTAGAACGAGCCTGCTAACACCTGGCAGATCAGTGCGAAGACCTTGGCAAGGAGCAATGCCATACTCCCAGGGGCCATCAAGGCGAGAAGCGTCCTCAGAAGTGAAACGAACGAGAGCGTCTGCAGGCTTGGCCATCACGACATCAGCACCAGGAAACTCCTTAATAACAGCAGAGATGCGAATCTTGGCGTAATAGATGATGCAGGCATGTATCTGAGGGGCCTTAGTAGAAGGGGCCTCCTCCAGTTGCCACTTCACAAATCGAACCTTATCAGAACATTCAAAGGTCTTTGTAACAGGATTTTTGATAGTAACAGAAAAGCAGCGACACGACATTACTGTATGGTCCCCGGAGTCGTTGTGTGTCCCCGGAGTGGTCGTTGGTAATAACAGGCTATGACCACGTAATATCTCGGCGTAACAGCTGGGCGACAATATTATATTGCTATTAAGTACTATAAAGCTGGGTGCTGCACTGGTGCTTTAACATTATGATGCGCACTTTTATCGTACAACTCAACCCAAAAGCGCTAAGCCAAAAGCGCTAAGCCGGGATGTCCATGGCCTTCACAACGAAATTCGTAATCGCATTGTTCAACGGGTTGCAGTCCAGGCGCTCGATGTACACGTAGTAGGAGCGCGGCGGGTCATGCTTCACGCCGTACATGTCGATGCCCAGCTCTCTCAGAACCCAGGGGCAGTCGAGCCACACCAAGGCCATCAAATGCCGGACCTCCACCTTCTTCAGGACCTTGCCTGTCCTTCTCAGGATTTTGATGTAAGGCTCGTGGGTCTGCAAGTCGATGAAGATAGGCATGTCTCGAAACTTGAGTGCGTCGCCAACCGGGACCTTCCACTTGACAGTCCCACGGTTCGACACGCTGATGTGGCGGAACCACGGATGTGGGCGCCACTGCTCCTCCTTGCGACTTATCTTGACGCTCGACTCCATCATGCCATTCTCAAATAGCACTTCGCCATAGAGCCACAGCGCACCCCATCTGGGAGCGCGTGCTGCTGCTGCTGCTGCTGCTGGTGACACCATCGTAGTAGGAGATGGTGGAGCCTCCAGGTCCTCCATGACGGCTGCTGCACCTCCCGCTTCCGTGGCTTCCATGGCATCAGCAGCAGCTGAGCCTCCACCGTGAGCCTCCACGGCCACGAAAGCGGCATCAAGCTCCGGTGGTGGAGACTGTGGCGCCACCGCGTCCAAGTCCATCTCCGTAGCTGGCTCCAGCGGGGCCACCAGCTGCTGTAAACAGGGCAAGGGACACAGCCATATACAAGACTTCAGCATCTCAGGGAATATTAATACAAAATGCACAAAAGAACAGCTTGTTTTCCACTACTACGTATACAAAGGGCATGTCTAGCCACTCACGACTCGCTACTCGCTACTCGCTCGCTCCCTACTCGTTACTTTTACTCACCATGCCCTTATCGGCTTCCGTATTCTTTTCCTCAAGTTCTGCCTCCCGCATGGCCTCGAATCTCTCGTTGTCGCCGACAAGGAAGACATGAGCGTAGAACTTTGATTTTCCGCCTTTGGCGAAACACATGTGCACGTGTGGTAGAAGCCAAAGGTTGGGGGGAAGCCAAAATATGTGTCAGCGACTCGTTGATACGTCCATGGTGCAATCAGTGCGGTTTGTTTTTTGACATACTGTGTGCGGGGTTTCAGACCCGTCGGGCGACATGGATTAACGACGCAGGGCAAGCGAGGTGGGCCGTGTGGATGCTTTGGGGGGCAGGGCCGGGAAACAGCTTGGTGATTGAGGGACACAGCGTGGGGAGGGCTCAGCACCTTCCTCAATAATACACTGCGACACTTGCTATTACACTTACCAGAAGCATTCACTGGGAATCCAGCAATGTAGGTCAGAGGTCTGGTAAACCCCATACTCTTCATCTCCTCTAGTGGCGCCATCATTTTCTTTCCGGCGACCACAAATGCCTGCGATTATTTATTTACGTCCGTGTGTAAGGGTTTTATATATCTTTGTACATACACATGCTTAAATACACATTAACTAACACGCCCCCCCCCACCCCCAAAAAACCCAACCCGATGACTTCTCAATGTGCACTGACCTTCAGGGTTTTGCATCCGTTCAAGGCCCGGACAATGACTTCGTGAAGGGATAAGTGGTGATCCTTCTGGTGGCAGCTCATCCCCTCCCAGAAGGAGTACACATGCGTTACCCCCAACAGCCTTTTATCAAGCCCCTGCATTTAATAACAACAAGTCCTTACAGTTAATAACAAGACAAGACAGCATGCTCTATCTAATTCGTTCTCTAATTATGCGCCAAAGGAAGGATAGAGCTTACCGTCCGCACATCCGCCCAGACAATCTGTGGTGCCTTGTAATCGGGATGCAGTGGGCGCAAGTTGTTCTTCGTGCATGACGCAGCGTAGAGACGATTGAAATTGGCAATTACGCTCGAAGCCTTCTTCACCTTGGTGTCGTCGACCTCCCATCCAACAGTCAGTACGCCATACATGGCGCTGCCTGAAGTAACGGCCTACACACATAAAAGGGGCAAACCCTGCTAGTTAGAGATGAACTGCACGCCCCGGCCTAGCCCCGCCCTAGCCCCGCCCTAGAAGCAAACCCCGCTCTGCACAGCCTACCTGCCGATACCTGCTCCAATGTCAGCCAGCAAAGTATGTGGACTGAGGAACTCGGCGTAATACACCAAGACATAGAAGATAAGGGCCATAGAAGCTGCTGTAAGACAGCCATACGCGCCATCAGTGCCCTCCCCACCGCTGCAGTTCCTCTGCAAGTAAGAATTTTACGTATTTCAATTTTAGCGGATGACAGGGAAACTTAGCAATACGTCTGTCAAGCATTTGAAATTCTTACCGAGCACGAATTCAAGATATTGCCCACCAGCATCACGTCTCTAGCATCCTTCGCTGGAGGTGGAGGGAGATATGGAAGCCTAGGCTGGGCCTTAGGCTTAGGCGTAGGCTTAGCCTTAGCCTTAGCCTTAGCCTTAGCCTTAGGCTTCTTGGGCGCCATCCTCGTTGTGGCGCGCCACCGACCAGCGAGCAAGGCTTCCGCAAAGGCTGCTAATAATTGTAACACGAAATTATATAGGTGCAATGCTCGTCGTATCTGTTGCTTGGATGGCCAAACAGGCACCTCACAGCTTTGGGCTCTCTGCTGTTACGTTGGAACCTGGCAGCAACTCTCATATGCCCTAGGCTATGCTGTATCCTTTCCGTCTTGTAATTAATGACTTGTTTGTGAGCGCGCGCACAGATTGGGCGCGGATTCCGTTGGGATTGGGAGTGAAACCGTACTCCGAAATGCAATGCAGACCTTCAGCGCGCTCAGTAGGACATTTTGTTCATACTTTAACAAAAGCTCTGACACCTATATAGTATACGCTCAGGACGCATTGCAAGGAAGGCGCAGTTCAATACGCACCTGACCTTCCTACGAGCTCCACCAGGCCACTTCAGTGGCAACCGAACAAACTGATAGGACTACTATTGTTTAACAAATGCAATAGTTGGATCTTAGGCACGTACAGCACGCTAGACATACACCGACACACACATACACATACACACACACACACACACGAACAGATAAACGCATGCTAGGCGGGAACACGACGGCTGGGCGCTGGAGCAAATAAAGCAGGAACTGGAGCGAAGCAGGAACTGGACTGGAGCAAAGCAGGGACTGGACAG
The DNA here is from genome assembly GCA_003116995.1 of Yamagishiella unicocca. NCBI lineage: Eukaryota > Viridiplantae > Chlorophyta > Chlorophyceae > Chlamydomonadales > Volvocaceae > Yamagishiella > Yamagishiella unicocca. The sequence goes on along the minus strand of BDSL01000405.1, from coordinate 6,342 downwards.
GAGTGATGAAGGAACTGGGCGCCGGAGCTAAGCACGAGCCAAACCTAAGCACTTATCGATAGTGTGGCGGCGTGTTGGTGTGCCGACGGACGGGGCAGAGTTACGAGCGAGGAAGACCGGTGATTGCGAGGCAGTGTGTGTTGGGGGGTGATGGGTAGAAACACGTACTAATGATCGTGTGTACTCGGATGAGTGGGGGCGGTGTAGAAACACGTCACCGTTACATGTTTTGCCAAGGCATTTGTATGGCTGAAGACGATTATGAGCATATCTATGGACTGCCCTTTAGCCGTATATCAATCCCATATGGTACATCCCGTGCGGGTTCATCCCAACCAAACAGTTTGTAACGCCGAATACACCTCAAATCAATGCGATCTCGTGCCCTCTACTGTGCAAGCTATTTACGATATCCATGAGTATGTCGTCCACCAGCATCCGTAGTTACTGGAGAACACAGCTGTGAGCCAGGGGCTGCTTCCGTGTGGTCCTGGGGACATCCTGCGCATTGCGTACCACCTCCGAGATGGCCTGAGGCTCACGATTCGACTGACTCAATGGTGCTACAGCACATGGCCCTCCTGGCCCAGCCTCGTAGCCCACGCCGAGCCCCTCACCGCCTAGGCTACCATACCCATCCCGCTGGCTGCGGGTGCCCGCTACAGCACGCGGCCCTCCTGGCCCAGCCTCGCAGCCCACGCCGAGCCCCTCACCACCTAGACCATCATACCCATCCCGCTGGCTGCGGGTGCCCGCTACAGCACGCGGCCCTCCTGGCCCGGCCTCGCAGCCCACGCCGAGCCCCTCACCACCTAGACCATCATACCCATCCCGCTGGCTGCGGGTGCCCGCTACAGCACGCGGCCCTCCTGGCCCAGCCTCGTAGCCCACGCCGAGCCCCTCACCGCCTAGGCTACCATACCCATCCCGCTGGCTGCGGGTGCCCGCTACAGCACGCGGCCCTCCTGGCCCGGCCTCGCAGCCCACGCCGAGCCCCTCACCACCTAGACCATCATACCCATCCCGCTGGCTGCGGCTGCCCGCTACAGCACGCGGCCCTCCTGGCCTGGCCTCGCAGCCCACGCCAAGCCCCTCACCACCTAGACCATCATACCCATCCCGCTGGCTGCGGGTGCCCGCTACAGCACGCGGCCCTCCTGGCCCAGCCTCGTAGCCCACGCCGAGCCCCTCACCGCCTAGGCTACCATACCCATCCCGCTGGCTGCGGGTGCCCGCTACAGCACGCGGCCCTCCTGGCCCAGCCTCGTAGCCCACGCCGAGCCCCTCACCACCTAGACCATCATACCCATCCCGCTGGCTGCGGGTGCCCGCTACAGCACGCGGCCCTCCTGGCCTGGCCTCGCAGCCCACGCCAAGCCCCTCACCACCTAGACCATCATACCCATCCCGCTGGCTGCGGGTGCCCGCTACAGCACGCGGCCCTCCTGGCCCGGCCTCGCAGCCCACGCCGAGCCCCTCACCACCTAGACCATCATACCCATCCCGCTGGCTGCGGGTGCCCGCTACAGCACGCGGCCCTCCTGGCCCGGCCTCGCAGCCCACGCCGAGCCCCTCACCACCTAGACCATCATACCCATCCCGCTGGCTGCGGGTGCCCGCTACAGCACGCGGCCCTCCTGGCCCGGCCTCGCAGCCCACGCCGAGCCCCTCACCACCTAGACCATCATACCCATCCCGCTGGCTGCGGGTGGAAGCGACAGCACGCGGCCCTCCTGGCCCGGCCTCGCAGCCCACGCCGAGCCCCTCACCACCTAGACCATCATACCCATCCCGCTGGCTGCGGGTGCCCGCTACAGCACGCGGCCCTCCTGGCCCGGCCTCGCAGCCCACGCCGAGCCCCTCACCACCTAGACCATCATACCCATCCCGCTGGCTGCGGGTGGAAGCGACAGCACGCGGCCCTCCTGGCCCGGCCTCGCAGCCCACGCCGAGCCCCTCACCACCTAGACCATCATACCCATCCCACTGGCTGTGGGTGCCCGCTACAGCACGCGGCCCTCCTGGCCCGGCCTCGCAGCCCACGCCGAGCCCCTCACCACCTAGGTTGTCATACCCATCCCGCTGGCTGCGGGTGCCCGCTACAGCACGCGGCCCTCCTGGCCCGGCCTCGTAGCCCACGCTGAGGCCCTTACCACCTAGGCCATCGCGCCCCTCCACCCCCTCATCACTGGAGCTGCTCTCCTCCAACACTACCTGCCTCCGCATAACAGGCAAGCTTTTAGACTTCCCCCCGTGGCTTCCGGTGGACGCCATGAGAAGTGCTGCTGCAGTGGATAAGCCTCCCCCCCGTCCTTTGCTTGGCCGGATATAGGGCAAGGGTGACGTGAGTGGGGCCCCAACAAGCTCTGCTTCCATCTGCAACCGTATGTTTGCGACAGCAGGTACTCGCCAGGCGGCAATTTTTGCCACCGCTGACTGCACCATCTGAGCTGTGGACTGTGTTGCGTAGTGACTTGCCATTACACGTACTGAGTTCCCCATGGCAATGGTCGCGCCCTGCACAGCTGCTGCTCCTGCACCCATGCTCGCAACTGCATCTGCAACCTCCTGCACTTGGAAGTTGCAGAAAATGTGCCGGAACTTCTTGGGGCTGAACGGTGTCCATTGGACCTTGTTGTGCACTTGAATCTCGTTCCAAAGCTGGCAGAGCTGTGACTGACCCAGCGTAGACCCCGATCGGGTAAGGAACAGGTTATCTGAACCCGCACGGAAGCAAAGAAGCTCGGGCCTCGCGTACTTGAGGTATCGAGAAATGGCCAATGATAGCTCCACTGGTAGACCAATGACGGTAATTTGGCCCTTGCTCCACCTGCTCGTCTTGTGGTGAACAACATAGATGCTGTACCGTGCGGGTTCCTTCTCGCCCGTCATCAGGAGCCCTGACAGCTGGTCAACCTCCTGCTGTGACCATCCACCTGGGAGCTCCTCAAGCCTGTTGCCATGACATGTTTCCTTTTCAGGGCAATCTGGGTCGGCACAAGGACTACTGCAGCTGGGAATCCTGATGCTGCACAGCACCGAGGGCCGCATGGGTGGTATGTAGCCTAGGCTGGCATCCAAAACCAGCGAATCCAACATGGCAACAGCTGACTCTGGTGTAATGGTGCCATCCAGGTTCCCATCCAGGTCCGACTTCAAGCACTGGCGGGCCTATCAAGGACGAAAGTGTGGTGTGTTTGGGTGGGGTTGGGCAGATGGTGGGCGGGAAGTAATGGGGTAGGGTTTGGATTATAGTCACGAGTCGCTCCTTGAGTCATGATGTGCCCCTCCTTCATACCCATCCCGCTGGCTGCGGGTGCCCGCTACAGCACGCTGCCCTTTTGGCCCGGCCTCGTAGTCCACGCCGAGCCCCTCACCACCTAGGTTGTCATACCCATCCTGCTGACTGCAGGTAGAAGTGACTGCACGCGGCCCTCCCACCAACCCACCTTGTCCTGTAGTTCTAGCTGTAGGCGTAGAAGCTGCTCCTGGCTTGGGAGGTTAAGGACTGGACCCGAAACCTTGGATGGAGACTTCACCAGGTGCTCGTTCGCCCGCAACTGCTCTGAGAGCCTGTTTGTCAACTCGATTATAGCAACCAGGTGTGCATCCTTAGCTGGGTCCGACTTTGCCCACGTGCTTGTCTGCCGCAGGTACTTCATGACACGGCTGCCGTAATTGAGGACCGACAGGACGTGCGGAACTTTGCTCCGTGCCATTGTGAACTCCACAAAGTGTACCCAGAGCTCCTGGTTGCTGAAGAGCTCCAGGGACAGGTCTTGTGGTGGCACGATGTGGTACTGAAAGCAGTAGCCAAGGAACCGAGATATGACACCAAGGCAATCCCGCAGCGACTCGGCACTGAGTGCCTTAAGGCCCTTCTCACGCTGCAGGTCGACCGGTCTAGTGCACCAATCCTTGAATGGTTCCTCCTGGTGGCTATATGGTACAATACCTGGCAACGACTGCCGCTTGTCGCACAGCCCTACCCGGTCTCTTAACTGTGCTGGTGTGAGCTGCTGTTTCTCCAGAGACTTTGGGAATGGAGCGCCCATCGGATAAAAAAGGCGACTGAAAGGCCCTTGAAATGGTGGCCTTGGCTGAGGAGCTGGGGCAGGGCCAGCCCCAGCTGATGGGTGGGCAGCCCCAGCTGATGGGTGGGCAGCCCCAGCTGATGGGGGGGCAGCCCCAGCTGATGGGGGGGCAGCCCCAGCTGATGGGGGGCCGGCCCCAGCTGATGGGATGGCAGCCCCAGCTGCAGGGGCCGCAAAGGTGTACGTTGGGCTGCCAGCATGACTGGACGGGCCATCTCTACCAGCCAAGATGTTCCGCTGCCGGAGGACGGAAGGGAACCGCGCCCAGTTCCCATCTGTGGCTCCGGGCGTGGCTTGCTCCGAAGGCTGCTGGCCAGGAATCCCGGATGGCGCGGGGAAGGCTGCAGGGGCTGCAAAGGAGCACGTCGGGCTGCCAGCATGACTGGACGGGCCATCTCCACCAGCCAAGACGTTCTGCTGCCGGAGGAAGGAAGGGAATCGCGCCCGGTTTCCATCTGTGGCTCCGGGCATGGCTTGCTCCAAAGCCTGCTGGCCAGGAAAACCTGATGGGGCGGGGAAGGCTGCAGGGGCCGCAAAGGTGTACGTCGGGCTGCCAGCATGACTGGACGGGCCATCTCCACCAGCCAAGACGTTCCGCTGCTGGAGGACGGAAGGGAACCGCGCCCGGTTTCCATCTGTGGCTCCGGGCATGGCTTGCTCCGAAGCCTGCTGGCCAGGAAACCCTGATGGGGCGGCTCCAGCTGCAGGGGCCGCAAAGGTGTACGTCGGGCTGCCAGCATACCTGGACGGGCCATCTCCAGCAGCCAAGACGTTCCGCTGCTGGAGGAAGGAAGGGAATCGCGCCCAGTTCCCATCTGGGGCTCCGGGCGTGGCTTGCTCCGAAGCCTGCTGGCCAGGAAACCCTGATGGGGCGGCTCCAGCTGCAGGGGCCGCAAAGGTGTACGTCGGGCTGCCAGCATGACTGGACGGGCCATCTCCAGCAGCCAAGACGTTCCGCTGCTGGAGGAAGGAAGGGAATCGCGCCCAGTTCCCATCTGGGGCGCCCGGCGTGGCTTGCTCTGAAGGCTGGTGGCCAGGAAACCCTGATGGGGCGGCTCCAGCTGCAGGGGCCGCAAAGGTGTACGTCGGGCTGCCAGCATGACTGGACGGGCCATCTCCAGCAGTCAATACTTGAGGCTGCCATGGATACGATGTGTCTGGCATTGGTGAAGCCACGGAGGAACAGCTGGCAGGGATGGACAGCCACGGATACTGTGTCTGGAGCAATTCAACTGAAAGCAGCTGAGGGGAGCAATAGCCGCCTGTGTCGAGCCCCTGTTGTGGTAGTCCACGCGACAAAGTGTTGTTCCCCCAGGCTGCGGGCATGCCAGGTTGCTCGTTTTGGTTTACTCCCGATGGCCCCATAGGAGTTGAAGGAACTGGTCCAAGTGCAGGCCCTTGAGTAGAGCGCACTTTGCTCTGGAGGGACCGAAGCCCATCACCAACTGATCGCAGGCCTTGAATACTGCTCACAGCGCGGGCAATCACAGCACAGCTTGCCAGCTTAACCGAGCTGGCCCTTGCATTCATCCCACCAAGGGTGATGAGCTGTCGAATCAGGATTGGATCCTTGGAGACAATGATCTGCCTGCTTGGTGCACTGTCTAGGCGGTTTCGGATGGCCGTGTCAGGGATCTTTGCGTAAGGTGTGAGCTTTTTGTGGACATCGGAGACCACCATAAAGTTCCCACTGAACGGTGCGCCTGGGTGATAATCACGCACAAGGATGAAGTTGAGCCGCCCTTGAACAGGATGTCCTAAGCTGACGTCTTCCTCCCAGGCCTCCCAGATCTATGTGGAGTGAATGATGGAGGGGGCCCAGTCATGTTCACGACGTTGCTCGGCCCGCACAGCAGGATGGGGTGGGGGGATGGCGTGCTGTGCGCGGGGTGAGTGGGGCAAGTAGTGTAGTGCAGTACCAGCAGAGCAGTGCGGGACGGGCGATGTGGTGTGATGCAGTGTGTGATTGGGTGGGGTAGGGCAGGGGCGGGGTGGGGCATCAGCGCATAGCAAAGAACACCCCCAGCTCACATGCAAAGAACACCCCAGCTTACATGCTTGGTGCTTAGCTGTACAGCACACATGCGCACGCGCTTTGAGGGTGACAAGAGGCCACTGTTGCCCCGCTTGCGGGGGATGTAGGCAGCTCCTCAGGGTCGCCATCAACTGACACCCCTCTTGTGAATCCTCCTCAGGTGCCTGATGAAAAAGGTGGAGTAGCAGGGAGTTAGTGAGGCAAAACGACTGT
>BDSL01000404.1:0-22313 GCA_003116995.1 Yamagishiella unicocca | reverse complement strand
TACGCGGAATAGAACGGAAAGTACGGAAATGGAGCCGTACCGGGGAAAGTGAATGACTTTTCTTACGCGCACACAAGTACGCAGTAAAATGCAGCGCTAGCAAAGGAAATAAAAGCAAGCTACATTGCTAATTTCCCAAAAGGAGCCCGTTGGGAACACAGGTACGGGGGCAATCCCAGATACGAACAACAGAGGCGGCTTTGAACACAGAACCCCCATGCTAATCAAGGCAAACACACCAGACGCAATAAGTAAGAGTAATTAACACACCACCCACGCACACGGAACGACACAGACAGCGTCCAATTGAATCTAGGCCCACGCGCCAAAGTCGAAGACAGAAACTAGTAGCGCGCCCACAACGCGCGAGACATACGCAAACAGACGCCCACTGGACTCAATGCAATACAGCAGATACCAACAAGCGCCTGACTAAAGGTGCTTCGCCGCCCAACCTCCAATCGACTAAGTAAGCCCGACTGTCACAACTCCAAAAAAATAAGTAGTCCACACCATATATCGTATTATCTCTTACACCCCGACGTTTCCCACACAGGTAGGGACGCCAAGCTGGCTACAGGTCGAGACCAACAAGCGAACAGCCCTGGGGAAGCAGGGCCTTCAGCTCCTGGGGCTGGGGCAGGGCCTTCAGCTCCTGGTCGCAACGACCCTGGGGCAGGGCCTTCAGCTCCTGGTCGCAACGACCCTGGGGCAGGGCCTTCAGCTCCTGGGGCTGGGGCAGGGCCTTCAGCTCCTGGGGCTGGGGCTGGGCCTTCAGCTCCTGGGGCTGGGGCAGGGCCTTCAGCTCCTGGGGCTGGGGCTGGGCCTTCAGCTCCTGGGGCTGGGGCTGGGCCTTCAGCACAAGGGGCTGGGGCTGGGCCTTCAGCTCCTGGGGCTGGGGCTGGGCCTTCAGCACAAGGGGCTGGGGCTGGGCCTTCAGCTCCTGGGGCTGGGGCTGGGCCTTCAGCACAAGGGGCTGGGGCTGGGCCTTCAGCACAAGGGGCTGGGGCTGGGCCTTCAGCACAAGGGGCTGGGGCTGGGCCTTCAGCTCCTGGGGCTGGGGCTGGGCCTTCAGCACAAGGGGCTGGGGCTGGGCCTTCAGCACAAGGGGCTGGGGCTGGGCCTTCAGCACAAGGGGCTGGGGCTGGTGCGGACGGTCCTCATCAGCTACGGAGGACCCGAGGCCGATGCTGTTTACAGGGTATCAGAAGAATATACAACATGAATGGCGCTCTTGTCTCAGGTCGCGTTACAATTCCCCTTCAGGTCAGGAGGGTGCTGGTAAGTCATGCAAGACTTGCTTCTAAACTGCTGTGGGTATCGTAGGTTTGACACCTCATACCCTCACTTATTTCCCCTCGCAGACAAAGAGGGGTGGTTCCCTTATGGTTAAACCTGCGATGTTCCAGAATAATGCGCGTCAAATAGCAGGACATTATCATGGCGCAGCTGCTGTTGATGTGCGGGACTTCCAACAAAGAGAAATGGTACGTTTTAAAACACTCTTAAAAAAGAATTAACAGCGGCATGCTACACACCACCATTTCTAATCACTTGCGGTACTTACTGCAGGAGGAGTTGGAGGAGGTTGGAGGAGGTCTGTGGTCTGCTACCTATAATTCCAGGGCGCAAAGAACGGACCCTCTACTGGGCACCGTCCAAAAGGAGGACTGCTACGCTCTGTACAGGGGAGTGCTGCGTGTACTTGCGCAGCTTGGGAATTATTTGTCAGCTGAACTACGGGTGGTAGGTGAGGCTGACCTTCCGTCCTGGAATGCTATGATCCAGAATGACGCAACAGAGTTTGGCTTGTCGGTTAATGAAATAGAAAATGCATACTTAATTCTACACCCCCCACGACACGGGCGGGCGTAGAAAGTCTGCCGTGAGAGACGCGCCAAGGCCGTACTGCCGCGTCACCCGCAGAAGAAGAGGATGCAGCAGCGCCTGCAAATGAGGGGGGGGAGGGAAGTGAAGGGATGGGGGGAGGCAGGTCCATCAGTGAAACAACCAGTGTACGCGTTCGTCGGTGCGGCTTCACCCCGCCCACCGCGGTTGGTACAAGGCCCTACTGCAGAACCATCATTCGTGCTTACGCACACATAGAGGGCGAGTGTTTACCAGCAGCCCATCACCGTCTAGCGCTCACCTGCGTCTGTTCGGAAACACAGTGCGGTCGCCGCCTCGTCCACGGTGGGGTCCGCCTGCCTGACTGGCGGGGCCCTGCGAAGGCACACCATCAAGAAGCGCACGGCGGCGGCCACCATTCCTCTCAGGCGGCGGCGGCGGCAATAGCGAGACGAGTGTTGGGACACAGCGCGGTCGCTGCCTCGTCCACCGGGGGTCCGCCTGCCTGACTGGCGGGGCCCTGCGAAGGTACACCATCAAGAAGCGCACGGTGGCGGCCACCATTCCTCTCAGGCGGCGGCGGCGGCGTTAGTGCCGCCGCACGCCGCACACTGCCCTTGTCATGGTGGCGGCGAAGGAGGGCTGGGCGGAGGCGGCGGGGGAGGGCTGGGCGTTGGCGGAGGCGGAGGGCTGGGCGGAGGCGGCGGGTGAGGGCTGGGCGTTGGCTGCTGTACCGGCCGAAGCCGCCTCCGCCTTCGCGTCAGCTGCTGTACCGGCCGCCGCCTCCGCCGCCTCCGCATCAGCTGCTGTACCGGCGGAGGAGGGACCGGTTACTTGAACATTGCTGCAAACTGGGAGCTCAGCGCCTCAACTGGGTGGGTCTCATCACCCACTGCGCCCTGCTGCACGTAAAAGTGGATACGTGGAGACCAGGCCCCAGGGATACCGGCATCTCCAGCGTGCACTGTGTGCCCATGCAGCAGGACAACCTCGCCAGGAACCATCTGCAGCCGAACCAACTTCGGTGCCGACACAACACGCATGACTTGGTCCTCAGACAGCTCCTTGTTCCCTTCTTTCAGAGCGTGGTAAAGCTTGACAGCATGGTGGCTTCCTGGGGAAACAAGTACCGACACTGGTGCCAGGGGAATAAAGGCAACAAATCCCGATTGGTCTGGCCCCAGGTCTGTGTGAATGGCCTGCTCCCTGACGGGCATATCCCCAGGTTTGCCGGGATGGTTCACCAGCACCACTGCCTTCTTGATGGCTTCCTTCCCCCACGTCATCTTCGTCACCGTCTTGGACGCAAATGACCGGATCTTCTGCAGCTTCTTGAAAGCGTCGCTGCAGCGTTCCAGCTTCTCTGCTGTGTCCATGGCATCTGACTGGAGCTCGAAGTACTGTTCCTTTGGCTGCACCAGAGGAGCCTGCAGGCGCTGCCCAGTTCCTTTGCTCATCATGAGGAGTCCCTCTTCCTGCGGGTCGTAACACAAGCTCCCATCCTCAGCACGCAACAGGTCGTGGAAGATTGAAGAGCCCATCAGCTCGCCATATGTTATTGCTGCCTCCTCAATGCTGGGCGTAATCTGCTCCTGTAGCTTCTCCATCTCCAGGGTCACCAATCCAGCCATATCCAGGTAAGCACGTGCCTTGCTTACATCCTTGCATACGAAGATGGATGCAGGGAGACTCTGCAGGTGACAAAGTGGACAGCCGTGTGTGGGCAGCAGGTGACATTCTTAACAGCTGTGTGTGGGTGGTGGGCGACAGTGTAGACAGCTGAGTATATGCGGCGAGTAAAAGTGCAAACAGCGGGTAACAGCTACGCACGGGCGGCGGGTGACAGTGTGAACAGCTTTGTGCGGGTGACAGTTTGAACAGCGGCGGCGGGTGACATTTAGGGTTAGGGACTTGCAGGACCCTGCGATTGCAGGCCATCCAAGCACCGCAGTAGCCCTCCTGCGCACCTGCATGCCCTCCCCGGCCGTCGTGGTCGAAGGGTCTGAGCTTCTTGCCGCCATTCTGTCAGTCGCAGCAGCGTTCGCAGCCTGCTGCGGATGCATGAGAGAGAGAGTAAGGGACCTTAGCGACACTTGTTTTGGTTGACAGCGGGTAACAGCTATGCACAGGCGGCGAGTGACAGTGTGAACAGCTTTCTGCGGGTGACAGTTCAAACAGCGGCGGCGGGTGACAGTGTGAACAGTTTTGTGAGGGTGACAGTTTGAACAACGGCGGCGGGTGACATTTATCTTCCAAGCCTTCCCCTTGTCCACGAAGTATTCCCCTTGTCTCCCAAGCCTTTCCTATGTCAATCAAGCATTCCCTTTGTGTGGATGCACCATGAGAAGAAGTACTGGCCTATAACTTTAAATCATTCATCACAAACTAAGTCCAGCCCTTACCTGGTAGCTGCTGCCGCTGTCTGGCCTGGCACCTCCCTCCTTTCTCCTCTTTGGTTCGCCGCCATCCTTTCCTAACTGATTGGTCCGCTTCAGTCGGCTGCTGCCGCCCGCTGCACTCCCTCCAGCAGCGCTGCCGACCGCTGCACTCCCTCCGGCAGCGATGCCGACCGCTGCACTACCTCCAGCAGCACCGCCGCCCGCTGCACTCCCTCCGGCAGCACTGCCGTCCACCGTGCTGTCTCCAGCGGCGCTGCCGTCCACCGTGCTGCCGCCTGAAGCGCTGCCGCCCGCTGCACTCCCTCCAGCAGCACCGCCGCCCGCTGCACTCCCTCCGGCAGCACTGCCGCCAGCTGCACTCCCTCCGGCAGCGATGCCGCCCGCTGCACTCCCTCCAGCAGCACCGCCGCCCGCTGCACTCCCTCCGGCAGCGCTGCCGTCCACCGTGCTGTCTCCAGCGGCGCTGCCGTCCACCGTGCTGCCGCTGGGAGCACTGCCACCCGCTGCACTCCCTATGGCAGCGCTATCGTCCACCGTGTTGCCGCCTGAAGCGCTGCCGCCAGCTGCAGTCCCTCCGGCAGCGCTGCCGCCCGCTGCACTCCCTCCGGCAGCACTGCCACCCGATGCACTCCCTACGGCAGCGCTATCGTCCACCGTGCTGCCGCCAGCGGCGGTGCCGTCCACCGTGTTGCCGCCTGAAGCGCTGCCGCCCGCTGCACTCCCTCCAGCAGCACCGCCGCCCGCTGCACTCCCTCCGGAAGCACTGCCGCCCGCTGCACTCCCTCCGGCAGCGATGCCGCCCGCTGCACTCCCTCCAGCAGCACCGCCGCCCGCTGCACTCCCTCCGGCAGCACTGCCGCCAGCTGCACTCCCTCCGGCAGCGATGCCGCCCGCTGCACTCCCTCCAGCAGCACCGCCGCCCGCTGCACTCCCTCCGGCAGCGCTGCCGTCCACCGTGCTGTCTCCAGCGGCGCTGCCGTCCACCGTGCTGCCGCCTGAAGCGCTGCCGCCCGCTGCACTCCCTCCAGCAGCACCGCCGCCCGCTGCACTCCCTCCGGCAGCACTGCCGCCAGCTGCACTCCCTCCGGCAGCGATGCCGCCCGCTGCACTCCCTCCAGCAGCACCGCCGCCCGCTGCACTCCCTCCTGCAGCGCTGCCGTCCACCGTGCTGTCTCCAGCGGCGCTGCCGTCCACCGTGCTGCCGCTGGGAGCACTGCCACCCGCTGCACTCCCTATGGCAGCGCTATCGTCCACCGTGTTGCCGCCTGAAGCGCTGCCGCCAGCTGCAGTCCCTCCGGCAGCGCTGCCGCCAGCTGCACTCCCTCCGGAAGCACTGCCGTCCACCGTGCTGCCCCCAGCGGCGCTGCCGTCCACCGTGTTGCCGCAGGCAGCGATGCCACCCGCTGTCGTAGCCTACACACAGGTAGCATAGCATCACTGGGTTGGGAGAGAGCAGAGCTCCACTGGGTTGGGAGGGAGCATACGAAGCCCAGGGCCACCGAGACCTTCTGCGCCGCTGAAGCCCTTGCGCCCCGCCCCCCCTGCTGATCAGATACAGCCCGCCTTCCACGGCCGGCCCCACAAACAGGTGGCCCCTGAAACACGCTTACCTCGAAGCCCTCCCGGACTGTCGTCGTTGACGGGCCTTGGCTTGTTTCCGCGGTACAGCTAGTCGCAGCAGCCTGTTTGCACGGGTTCGTGTCAAGTTGGGAGGGAGCTGAGCAGCAGCGGGTTGGTGCAGCAAGGGGTGTCTATGAAGCTCGGGGTAACGTCCGAGTCGCAGGGGTCGCAGGAGTTCAATACGACGCCTGCCCTGTCCCAATCGCTCACCTCGAAGCCCTCCCGGACTGTCGTCGTTGACGGGCCTTGGCTTGTTTCCGCGGTACAGCCAGTCGCAGCAGCCTGTTTGCACGGGTTCGTGTCAAGTTGGGAGGGAGCTGAGCAGCAGCGGGTTGGTGCAGCAAGGGGTGTCTATGAAGCTCGGGGTAACGTCCGAGTCGCAGGGGTCGCAGGAGTTCAATACGACGCCTGCCCTGTCCCAATCGCTCACCTCGAAGCCCTCCCGGACTGTCGTCGTTGACGGGCCTTGGCTTGTTTCCGCGGTACAGCCAGTCGCAGCAGCCTGTTTGCACGGGTTCGTGTCAAGTTGGGAGGGAGCTGAGCAGCAGCGGGTTGGTGCAGCAAGGGGTGTCTATGAAGCTCGGGGTAACGTCCGAGTCGCAGGGGTCGCAGGAGTTCAATACGACGCCTGCCCTGTCCCAATCGCTCACCTCGAAGCCCTCCTGGACTGTCGTCGTTGACGGGCCTTGGCTTGTTTCCGCGGTACAGCCAGTCGCAGCAGCCTGTTTGCACGGGTTCGTGTCAAGTTGGGAGGGAGCTGAGCAGCAGCGGGTTGGTGCAGCAAGGGGTGTCTATGACGCTCGGGGTAACGTCCGAGTCGCAGGGGTCCAGCCCTTACCTGGTAGCTGCTGCCACTGTCTGGCCTGGCGCCTCCCTCCTTTCTCCTCTTTGCTTCGCCGCCATCCTTTCCCAACTGATTGGTCTGCTTTAGTCGGCTGCTGCCGCCCGCTGCAGTCCCTCCGGCAGAACTGCCGCCCGCTGCACTCCCTCCGGCAGCACTGCCGTCCACCGTGCTGCCCCCAGCGGCGCTGCCGTCCACCGTGCTGCCGCCGGCGTCACTGCCATCCACCGTGTTGCCGCCGGCAGCGATGCCACCCGCTGTCGTAGCCTACACACAGGGAGCATAGCATCACTGGGTTGGGAGGGAGCATAGCTGCACACTGACCGGCACAGCAACTAATGACAATGGGAAACCGAAACCATCCTCCACTTGGTATGCCATCGAACACACTTACTTCGAAACCCTCCCCGGCCGTCGACCCAGGTGGCGCTGAACTTGTCGCCGCCACGCCACCTGCCTCCTGTAAGCAGGCGTGCGAAGAGAGGGGAGAACGAGGCATCATTGTATGGTTGAGACAGTGCGCGCCACAGTAACACTGCCCTGCCCATTGGGAAACCGAAACCATCCTCCACATCCGAGAGGCCTGTCGACCTCAAACATGCTCACCTCCATGCCCAAGACGTCCAATGTTTTTGATGGGCAATGTGTGGTCGCTACCACATATGCTGGCCAGGGCTGCATGCTTGAGGTTTCCGAGGACTCTGGTGCAAACACGCTACTGGAGGCACGTGGTGGCCGTGCACTCGAAGTGTTTGGGATAAACCTTCGAGGCCGACCGGCCATCCCCATGCTGGCGAGTTCGCTGGCGACTTCTGCAGTCAGCTTCTTCTCTAGATCCTGAACGGCAAAGTAGACACATAAACTCCTTCCATCCTACATACAAATTAGCGTTTTGAACACCATACCTGCAGCTTCTTTGCCCAGGGCTTCTTGGGCCAGAAGAAATCACCCAGGACGCCAATTTCATAGCCAAATGGCTCCCAGCAACACATTGTGCGTTGGATAAACTTGTATTTTTCCGTGTCGCTCTCAATGTTCTTCAGCTCCTGGTCGACATACCTCCTGCCACCCATATGCAGGCAGGCCCTGAACGATTCCGAGCTACTTATTGTTGACCCCATAAGCTCGGTCAAACTGCATGTCTACAGAAAAAGAAACAGAAGGAACGTTAACGTAATGGAAGCGTCAACCATTTGTATCGCATTGGGCAACGCACCTCCTGCCCCTCAGGAGTTGTCTTTTCAAATATCATTTCGTAAAGATTCTTGGGGCTCGCCTTCTCGGGCAGAGATGCCTTCCAGCCTTCGAACGTCAGAACATCGCCTCGGCGGCACTTTGCGATACAGCAAGCAACATGGAACATCTCAATACAAAGCGCTTCGTTTGCATCGTTTAATTTTAAACGCAGACGCTCAACCTGATCGCTAGCTTTTCGCGCCCGATTTACAGAATCAGAAAACGAACGCGCCATTGCTGCCAAAATAGCCTATCTTGGTGGCAAATACAGTATAATAGTATTCTATGGACAATTTATTGTCATCTGCCAAATAGCGTGGTTACATGCACAAGTGTACGGCGTAGACGGTCTACGCTGCCGTACGCCAACCAAACAGAGCCAACCGACCCTCTCTTCTCTCGTTAACCTACAGCATTGAAGCCATAAATCAAGTTAAGAAAGATTTGCCATGGAAACATGTGGATGTGGTGTCCTGGCAACGGCCGGCGGACGCAATGGGACCACCGCCAATCGGCGAGCACGGGGGCAGGGTCGACGTCGGGGTCGGGGTTGGCGGGGGTCGCGGAGGCGGCATTGTCTGCGGCTGGGGCGGGGGCATGGGCTGCGGCCTGCGAATGGCGGGTGGAGGAGACGGGATGGGGAGACAGGTCCGTCCAGCGGTGCAATTGCAAGTGTGTCGTGCCGTTAATTGCCCGGGTCTGCGGACCCGTCCAGCGATGCAATGGCCAGCGTGCCCGTACGGCGTCCGTACGGCGTCGTTGTGCGACGTTAAGTGCCAGGTCAGATCATACGCGTGCCCTGGTCGGTCGATGACCCCACAGCCTACCCCACCGGCGTAACGCACCTGTGGCGGTGGCGGTGGTGGCGGTGGTGGCGGAGAAGGTGGAGGAGGCGGCAGCGGTGTGCCAGGCGGCGGCGGGGCCGGTGGTGGTAGAGGGGGTGGCAGGGCTGGCGGTGGCGGCGGGGGCAGAGGAGGCGGTGGCGGCGGGGGCAGAGGAGGCGGTGGCGGTGTGCTAGGTGACGGCGGGGCCGGCGGTGGTGGCGGGGGCGGTACTGGCGGTGGCGGCGACGGTGGGAAACGTCGCAGGAAACCAAAGACACCGATCGCCAACCAGCAGGCGTCGCACGTTGTCGCAAGGCTCGCGAGCACGGCCTTGACCCGAGTATGATGACTGGCCGTGTTACCAGCCAGGACGCAACGGGACCACCGCCAATCGGCGAGCACGGGGGCAGGGTCGACGTCGGGGTCGGGGTTGGCGGGGGTCGCGGAGGCGGCATTGTCTGCGGCTGGGGCGGGGGCATGGGCTGCGGCCTGCGAATGGCGGGTGGAGGAGACGGGATGGGGAGACAGGTCCGTCCAGCGGTGCAATTGCAAGTGTGTCGTGCCGTTAATTGCCCGGGTCTGCGGACCCGTCCAGCGATGCAATGGCCAGCGTGCCCGTACGGCGTCCGTACGGCGTCGTTGTGCGACGTTAAGTGCCAGGTCAGATCATACGCGTGCCCTGGTCGGTCGATGACCCCACAGCCTACCCCACCGGCGTAACGCACCTGTGGCGGTGGCGGCGGTGGCGGTGGTGGCGGAGAAGGTGGAGGAGGCGGCAGCGGTGTGCCAGGCGGCGGCGGGGCCGGCGGTGGTAGAGGGGGTGGCAGGGCTGGCAGTGGTGGTGGGGGCAGTACTGGCGGTGGCGGCGGGGGCAGAGGAGGCGGTGGCGGCGGGGGCAGAGGAGGCGGTGGCGGTGTGCTAGGTGACGGCGGGGCCGGCGGTGGTGGCGGGGGCGGTACTGGCGGTGGCGGCGACGGTGGGAAACGTCGCAGGAAACCAAAGACACCGATCGCCAACCAGCTGCTGCCCTGCGTTATCCCGTCGTTCTGCAACGTCGAGCAGCAGGTGGTACCTGGATCAGCGGTTGCAACATGGTAATAAGGCCCGCCAACTTCCCCGCATCCGTTCAGGTGCATCAACAAGAACACACCTGACACCTGCAGACGGGACGGGCGATGCAGGGCGGCTGCGTGGTAGAGGGGCGTCGGCAAGGGTGACGTTGCTACCACCCTCCCACCCACCCATACTTGTAGCAGTCGCACTCTCCGTGCCCTAGGGGGGGGGAGAGGGTGCAGGGGGGTGGAACGAGGGTCGAGCTTGCTGTTGGCAGTTCGCAGTGTGGGGTAGGTCAACATATGTAATACTTCAGGCCCGATCCATACCCTAACCGATTCATACGCTGGCCATGGCACCTCATATGTGTCAGCAATAGCCAGGGCTAGTGCGATGAAGGTAGCTCGGAACATGTCCCGATGGCCACAATAAATCATAATGATTTCAACACTCGCATCGTATCATAACACTATCTTGTTGGCAAATACAGGATACTAGTATCATATGGTCTTCTTACTGGCTTCTGCCAAATAGCGTTGTTACATGTGCAAGTGGTTATGTACGGCATCGTAGCCTGTCTACGCCAATATGGACAACCAATACCTCTTATCCAGTAACACCGCACTTTTCTCTGGCGATGGTGGCGGAGGAGGGCTGGACGGAGGCGGCTGGGGTGGGGGTGGTAGCGGGGGCCGGGAACAGCGGGTGCGGCGTGGGCGTGGGCGGGGGCACGAGCAGCAGGGCCGGGGCGGCGGCGGCGTGGGGGGGTGGGGGCTGCGGCGTGGCTGGCAGCGAGGATGGCGGTAGTAGGAGGGAAGACAGGGAGGGCTGGGCGGTGGGGCAATCATTCCATCCAACATATCCTGCGCCTCTGGCCACAACCTCAACCCTCGACCCTCGTTCCCACCCCTGCACCCTCCCACCCACCCATACTTGTAGCAGTCGCACTCTCCGTGCCCTAGGGGGGGGGGAAGAGGGTGCAGGGGGGTGGAACGAGGGTCGAGCTTGCTGTTGGCGGGGGTGGGGTAGGTCAACATATGTAATACTTCAGGCCCGATCCATACCCTAACCGATTCATACGCTGGCCATGGCACCTCATATGTGTCAGCAATAGCCAGGGCTAGTGCGATGAAGGTAGCTCGGAACATGTCCCGATGGCCACAATAAATCATAATGATTTCAACACTCGCATCGTATCATAACACTATCTTGTTGGCAAATACAGGATACTAGTATCATATGTTCTTCTTACTGGCTTCTGCCAAATAGCGTTGTTACATGCGCAAGTGGTTGTGTATGGCAGCGTAGCCTGTCTACGCCAATCTGGACAACCAATACCTCTTATCCAGTACCACCACGCCTTTCTCAGCAGCAGATGTGGTGATGTTGTTGGCGCCTGTGGCCCACATTCCGGGGCTCGGTGGCCGCCAGAAGGAAGGGATCAAGGCGGGAACAGATGAATGAAACAGAATGAAGGCCTTATGAGCTCAACATGATAATTTATATGGCCTTGTTTGCCTGACACCCAGTTGCAGCCCTTCCTTGCTCACCGTGCTAAGAGGACAAGGCAGGCCTGGCTTCACCTACACTTGTATGTCAAAAAGCAAATGAGGTGTTAGACGTACACGGACGAGGACTCATCAGCTGTGGCATGAAGACAGCATATTACAATCGTAAAGTAGTCGGCATCGGTTCCGTGTACAGAACAAATTGCAAGATAACGCAGATGTCACTGTAGTTCATGTGTGTATTCGGCATGTGGCTAACCTTAATTACTAGGACAAGTTCAGGTGTGTACGCAATAGCCCTGCGTAACCCTTCTGTGTCAGAAAGGAATTGGGTGATGCCGCGTGGAAGAATAGCGACCCTACTTCAATCCATATCAACCCCTCAAAAACACAATCCTGTGGCCACTTCTTCGCCTTCTTGGGGTGCAGCCAGGCCTCCTGCTTGAATTCGCCTGGCTGGTCAGGATCTGGAATGTCACGTACAACCCCCCAGCGACGGGACTCTGCATTAAAGACAACGTCCCAGTCGCTGTCATCCCCTTGCTCGGGCAGTCCAGCTTTGTGCCCTACATCATTAAGGACCCAAAAGGCATCACGTGCCTTCAGGCGTCCAGTTGCCAGCTGCTGCATCTTAACCGGGGATGCAGCAATCCACTGGCCTGCAGGGCTATCACCAGGGACCGTGTACATCGAATACACATTTGATGCACCCGTGTCAACATCGCCCGGGGCCTTTGATAGCTGCATCACACGGCCAGCCTTGATGTTGGGCTGCTTGAGCACGGCCTTGTCCAGCGGTAATCCGCTATCTTGGACAACCCACACTGCATCTGTTCCGCAGGCAAGCCTGTGCGTTACGATGCTCCCGACAGACATTATTCCTCAGATCCTGCAAGGCAAGGATGGTGTGAAAGTAAGTTAGAACCGATTATGACCGGTGAAGCAAGCAGTAACATGCAGAAACACGACCGTCGCTGTCAATCGGCCCAATGCGTCGATTGGACAGCCGCCTTGGCCTCTTCTTAAACTACGAGGGCAGGTCCCCTAACTTATCTTGTCGGCTCTGTACATCATATGATAATGGGATGCTTCACGGTGGATATGGAGACGTATGGCGGTTGCTCGCCTCGCTGAATGGCCCGGTCGCGGTCCCCCTAAAACCCTATGCTCCCAGCAGGATCTCGGCGCCATAAATACTAGAATATTATTTATAATATTATGCAATTGAGATAAATTCAAAAGGCGCTGTGTGGAAGCCGGGAGGAGGCACGGGAGGACGCACATGGCCCGTGGGTCCGAGATGCCACCCTCGGTTTGCAGCGCCCCCTTTGGAGTGAACTGGGCCTTATCTTCGCCAATGCCTTTAATATATGTAACTAAAGGTCTGTGCAAGAGGGCGCGATTTATGGACAAGTGTTACAAGTAGGCCACTGCTCCCCCCTCCTCCTCCTCCCCCCCCACATACACACCCATCTGCCAGCCACCACAGCTCCGCAACAACAGCCACTCACACCAGGCGACCTGGCTCAGTAAATCAGGCTTGAAGAAAGCTACAAGCCATACCCCATGACCCCCCACAAACTCGCACCCCCCTGAGGGTTCACCCTGCCTCTTGTGACAGGGGGGCGGCCTGCCCCTGGTAGTATAGCAGCCTGCTAGTAGTATAGCAGCCAGCAGTGTAGCAGCCAGCCAGCAGTGTAGCACTCCACTCCAGTGCCTACACCCCACTACTACTACTACTACTACTACTACTACTACTACTACTACTACTACTACCTCCTGCTGCCCTTCTTCTTCTTGACCACCACCACCTTGGCCACTGAAGGCCCTCCCCCAGCAGCAGCTGAGGCAGCTGCCAGCCACATGTCAGCTGCAGGCACCTCTCCCACTCCTCCCAGCTGCCTTGCCTGCTTCTGCAGGGCTGAGGTGTAGGCCTGGGCTGAAGCCTGCCTGTTCTGGCTGGCTGTGCCCCAGCACAGGTGCTGGGGGTTCAGGCAGCGTGGGTTGTGGCACAGGTGGAGGCACTCCATGGGCCTGCTGGTTGTACTGGTACTGGGGCTGCTGGGGGGAGGGGGGCCAGCTACCATCCACAGCACCAGCCTGTGAGCATGCTCCCACACTGTGGTCTTGTGCAGCTCTGTTGCTGCTGCTGTGGGGTTGTCCTCCTCATTATTGGTGTCATCATTGTCAGTGGCAGGGCTCGACCGGGTGACCTCTGGCTGCTTAGCGGAAGTCGAAGCCACCACCCCCCCACCTTCTCCTCCCGCCTCTTGCCCAAGTGCACAAGCAGGTAGTCCATGGGTCCCTGCTTGATGCACACCCCCTTGTCATTGGTGAGGATCTCGTACTCGTAGCACGGGCTGCAGTACTGCTCCCAGCTGGAGGTAGGGTTGGACAGGAGCGACGCCAGCGCAGCTGGCTGCAGCTCATGCAGGGGGTACAGGAGCCGCAGAGCCTGCTGCACCTCCACCAGACTGAGCCTGCCCTCGCAGCTGGCATGCACCTTGCTGCAGAGCGCGTGCCATGCAGCTGCCTGGTGGTCAGGCAGGATGGTGGAGACCTCGGGGCAGCGGTGACTCACCAGCTTGTACAGGTACTGGGCCAGCATGAGGGCGCGGACACGCAGCGGCACCTCCAACACCCACAGCTGCTTGCTCCCCCACTTGAGCCCTTGCATGGAGCGAAGCAGTACTACGGCCGAAGCAGTACCATCATCATCACCCCCTCCTAGGATGTACGGCACCTTGGCGCCCACCAGCGCAATCAGGTACGACAGGCTGAGCCCAGGCGGAGCCAGCGCCTTCAGTGTAGCACTGGGAAGGCCGCCGCTGCTACACTGCTGCGGTACAATGTGCGCCAGGGCCGGTGGGGGCTTCTTCTTGCACCCACCA
This sequence comes from Yamagishiella unicocca, assembly GCA_003116995.1. Taxonomy (NCBI): domain Eukaryota; kingdom Viridiplantae; phylum Chlorophyta; class Chlorophyceae; order Chlamydomonadales; family Volvocaceae; genus Yamagishiella; species Yamagishiella unicocca. Next base: position 8,093 of record BDSL01000404.1, on the reverse strand, counting down.
TCACTGCTCCCACCTCCACTGCTGAATCCCCCCACTGGGTTACCGGCTCCGGCTCTGGAGCCATCCGTGTACCGCCCAGGTGCATCCAGGGTAATCGCCTGTACTGCAAGCGCAAGCAGATCCGCTTCACCATCTGCTGTACTGACATCAACCACCTTGGCCACTCCAGTGCCATGCTGACCAGGCTTCTTCAGGGCTGCTGGGTCCTTGCGGGGCCTACCCCGTGGCCGGCTAACTACTTCAGGTGGTGGGGGTGGGGGGGAAGAGTCTGCCATGTGTATATATAGTATAAAGAACCTGCCCAGCCTTGCACTGAAATATATATAGAGGCTTCTGCAGGGATAGAGTCCAGGGAGGGGGCAAGGAGTCCAGGGAGGGAGTGTGGTTGTCACAAGGAGGAAAGCAAGCAAGTGACAGGGCTCGACCGGGTGACCTCTCCCCCACACAGCGGGTGACTATACCGTTAAACTGCAGACAGACTGCGGGAACAAGGATGCCAATTGAATGATTGTTGTGAGTATCCCCACCACCATTTAGGTTTAGGCTTAGGTTTTTAGGTTTAGGTTTTTAGGTTTAGGTTTTTAGGTTTAGGTTTTTAGGTTTAGGTTTTTAGGTTTCCCAAAACCTCGAAACCCTGAAACCCTAGATGGGAAAACCTATTCCTAGACCCCAAACCCTAAAACCCCAAAACCTAAAAACCCCACTTCCCTAAAACCCTATGCTCCCAGCAGGATCTCGGCGCCATAAATACTAGAATATTATTTATAATATTATGCAATTGAGATAAATTCAAAAGGCGCTGTGTGGAAGCCGGGAGGAGGCACGGGAGGACGCACATGGCCCGTGGGTCCGAGATGCCACCCTCGGTTTGCAGCGCCCCCTTTGGAGTGAACTGGGCCTTATCTTCGCCAATGCCTTTAATATATGTAACTAAAGGTCTGTGCAAGAGGGCGCGATTTATGGACAAGTGTTACAAGTAGGCCACTGCTCCCCCCTCCTCCTCCTCCCCCCCCACATACACACCCATCTGCCAGCCACCACAGCTCCGCAACAACAGCCACTCACACCAGGCGACCTGGCTCAGTAAATCAGGCTTGAAGAAAGCTACAAGCCATACCCCATGACCCCCCACAAACTCGCACCCCCCTGAGGTTCACCCTGCCTCTTGTGACAGGGGGGGCGGCCTGCCCCTGGTAGTATAGCAGCCTGCTAGTAGTATAGCAGCCAGCAGTGTAGCAGCCAGCCAGCAGTGTAGCACTCCACTCCAGTGCCTACACCCCACTACTACTACTACTACTACTACTACTACTACTACTACTACTACTACTACTACCTCCTGCTGCCCTTCTTCTTCTTGACCACCACCACCTTGGCCACTGAAGGCCCTCCCCCAGCAGCAGCTGAGGCAGCTGCCAGCCACATGTCAGCTGCAGGCACCTCTCCCACTCCTCCCAGCTGCCTTGCCTGCTTCTGCAGGGCTGAGGTGTAGGCCTGGGCTGAAGCCTGCCTGTTCTGGCTGGCTGTGCCCCAGCACAGGTGCTGGGGGTTCAGGCAGCGTGGGTTGTGGCACAGGTGGAGGCACTCCATGGGCCTGCTGGTTGTACTGGTACTGGGGCTGCTGGGGGGAGGGGGGCCAGCTACCATCCACAGCACCAGCCTGTGAGCATGCTCCCACACTGTGGTCTTGTGCAGCTCTGTTGCTGCTGCTGTGGGGTTGTCCTCCTCATTATTGGTGTCATCATTGTCAGTGGCAGGGCTCGACCGGGTGACCTCTGGCTGCTTAGCGGAAGTCGAAGCCACCACCCCCCCACCTTCTCCTCCCGCCTCTTGCCCAAGTGCACAAGCAGGTAGTCCATGGGTCCCTGCTTGATGCACACCCCCTTGTCATTGGTGAGGATCTCGTACTCGTAGCACGGGCTGCAGTACTGCTCCCAGCTGGAGGTAGGGTTGGACAGGAGCGACGCCAGCGCAGCTGGCTGCAGCTCATGCAGGGGGTACAGGAGCCGCAGAGCCTGCTGCACCTCCACCAGACTGAGCCTGCCCTCGCAGCTGGCATGCACCTTGCTGCAGAGCGCGTGCCATGCAGCTGCCTGGTGGTCAGGCAGGATGGTGGAGACCTCGGGGCAGCGGTGACTCACCAGCTTGTACAGGTACTGGGCCAGCATGAGGGCGCGGACACGCAGCGGCACCTCCAACACCCACAGCTGCTTGCTCCCCCACTTGAGCCCTTGCATGGAGCGAAGCAGTACTACGGCCGAAGCAGTACCATCATCATCACCCCCTCCTAGGATGTACGGCACCTTGGCGCCCACCAGCGCAATCAGGTACGACAGGCTGAGCCCAGGCGGAGCCAGCGCCTTCAGTGTAGCACTGGGAAGGCCGCCGCTGCTACACTGCTGCGGTACAATGTGCGCCAGGGCCGGTGGGGGCTTCTTCTTGCACCCACCATCACTGCTCCCACCTCCACTGCTGAATCCCCCCACTGGGTTACCGGCTCCGGCTCTGGAGCCATCCGTGTACCGCCCAGGTGCATCCAGGGTAATCGCCTGTACTGCAAGCGCAAGCAGATCCGCTTCACCATCTGCTGTACTGACATCAACCACCTTGGCCACTCCAGTGCCATGCTGACCAGGCTTCTTCAGGGCTGCTGGGTCCTTGCGGGGCCTACCCCGTGGCCGGCTAACTACTTCAGGTGGTGGGGGTGGGGGGGAAGAGTCTGCCATGTGTATATATAGTATAAAGAACCTGCCCAGCCTTGCACTGAAATATATATAGAGGCTTCTGCAGGGATAGAGTCCAGGGAGGGGGCAAGGAGTCCAGGGAGGGAGTGTGGTTGTCACAAGGAGGAAAGCAAGCAAGTGACAGGGCTCGACCGGGTGACCTCTCCCCCACACAGCGGGTGACTATACCGTTAAACTGCAGACAGACTGCGGGAACAAGGATGCCAATTGAATGATTGTTGTGAGTATCCCCACCACCATTTAGGTTTAGGCTTAGGTTTTTAGGTTTAGGTTTTTAGGTTTAGGTTTTTAGGTTTAGGTTTTTAGGTTTCCCAAAACCTCGAAACCCTGAAACCCTAGATGGGAAAACCTATTCCTAGACCCCAAACCCTAAAACCCCAAAACCTAAAAACCCCACTTCCCTAAAACCCTATGCTCCCAGCAGGATCTCGGCGCCATAAATACTAGAATATTATTTATAATATTATGCAATTGAGATAAATTCAAAAGGCGCTGTGTGGAAGCCGGGAGGAGGCACGGGAGGACGCACATGGCCCGTGGGTCCGAGATGCCACCCTCGGTTTGCAGCGCCCCCTTTGGAGTGAACTGGGCCTTATCTTCGCCAATGCCTTTAATATATGTAACTAAAGGTCTGTGCAAGAGGGCGCGATTTATGGACAAGTGTTACAAGTAGGCCACTGCTCCCCCTCCTCCTCCTCCCCCCCCACATACACACCCATCTGCCAGCCACCACAGCTCCGCAACAACAGCCACTCACACCAGGCGACCTGGCTCAGTAAATCAGGCTTGAAGAAAGCTACAAGCCATACCCCATGACCCCCCACAAACTCGCACCCCCCTGAGGTTCACCCTGCCTCTTGTGACAGGGGGGGCGGCCTGCCCCTGGTAGTATAGCAGCCTGCTAGTAGTATAGCAGCCAGCAGTGTAGCAGCCAGCCAGCAGTGTAGCACTCCACTCCAGTGCCTACACCCCACTACTACTACTACTACTACTACTACTACTACTACTACTACTACTACTACCTCCTGCTGCCCTTCTTCTTCTTGACCACCACCACCTTGGCCACTGAAGGCCCTCCCCCAGCAGCAGCTGAGGCAGCTGCCAGCCACATGTCAGCTGCAGGCACCTCTCCCACTCCTCCCAGCTGCCTTGCCTGCTTCTGCAGGGCTGAGGTGTAGGCCTGGGCTGAAGCCTGCCTGTTCTGGCTGGCTGTGCCCCAGCACAGGTGCTGGGGTTCAGGCAGCGTGGGTTGTGGCACAGGTGGAGGCACTCCATGGGCCTGCTGGTTGTACTGGTACTGGGGCTGCTGGGGGGAGGGGGGCCAGCTACCATCCACAGCACCAGCCTGTGAGCATGCTCCCACACTGTGGTCTTGTGCAGCTCTGTTGCTGCTGCTGTGGGGTTGTCCTCCTCATTATTGGTGTCATCATTGTCAGTGGCAGGGCTCGACCGGGTGACCTCTGGCTGCTTAGCGGAAGTCGAAGCCACCACCCCCCCCACCTTCTCCTCCCGCCTCTTGCCCAAGTGCACAAGCAGGTAGTCCATGGGTCCCTGCTTGATGCACACCCCCTTGTCATTGGTGAGGATCTCGTACTCGTAGCACGGGCTGCAGTACTGCTCCCAGCTGGAGGTAGGGTTGGACAGGAGCGACGCCAGCGCAGCTGGCTGCAGCTCATGCAGGGGGTACAGGAGCCGCAGAGCCTGCTGCACCTCCACCAGACTGAGCCTGCCCTCGCAGCTGGCATGCACCTTGCTGCAGAGCGCGTGCCATGCAGCTGCCTGGTGGTCAGGCAGGATGGTGGAGACCTCGGGGCAGCGGTGACTCACCAGCTTGTACAGGTACTGGGCCAGCATGAGGGCGCGGACACGCAGCGGCACCTCCAACACCCACAGCTGCTTGCTCCCCCACTTGAGCCCTTGCATGGAGCGAAGCAGTACTACGGCCGAAGCAGTACCATCATCATCACCCCCTCCTAGGATGTACGGCACCTTGGCGCCCACCAGCGCAATCAGGTACGACAGGCTGAGCCCAGGCGGAGCCAGCGCCTTCAGTGTAGCACTGGGAAGGCCGCCGCTGCTACACTGCTGCGGTACAATGTGCGCCAGGGCCGGTGGGGCTTCTTCTTGCACCCACCATCACTGCTCCCACCTCCACTGCTGAATCCCCCACTGGGTTACCGGCTCCGGCTCTGGAGCCATCCGTGTACCGCCCAGGTGCATCCAGGGTAATCGCCTGTACTGCAAGCGCAAGCAGATCCGCTTCACCATCTGCTGTACTGACATCAACCACCTTGGCCACTCCAGTGCCATGCTGACCAGGCTTCTTCAGGGCTGCTGGGTCCTTGCGGGGCCTACCCGTGGCCGGCTAACTACTTCAGGTGGTGGGGGTGGGGGGGAAGAGTCTGCCATGTGTATATATAGTATAAAGAACCTGCCCAGCCTTGCACTGAAATATATATAGAGGCTTCTGCAGGGATAGAGTCCAGGGAGGGGGCAAGGAGTCCAGGGAGGGAGTGTGGTTGTCACAAGGAGGAAAGCAAGCAAGTGACAGGGCTCGACCGGGTGACCTCTCCCCCACACAGCGGGTGACTATACCGTTAAACTGCAGACAGACTGCGGGAACAAGGATGCCAATTGAATGATTGTTGTGAGTATCCCCACCACCATTTAGGTTTAGGCTTAGGTTTTTAGGTTTAGGTTTTTAGTTTAGGTTTTTAGGTTTAGGTTTTTAGGTTTAGGTTTTTAGGTTTCCCAAAACCTCGAAACCCTGAAACCCTAGATGGGAAAACCTATTCCTAGACCCCAAACCCTAAAACCCCAAAACCTAAAAACCCCACTTCCCTAAAACCCTATGCTCCAGCAGGATCTCGGCGCCATAAATACTAGAATATTATTTATAATATTATGCAATTGAGATAAATTCAAAAGGCGCTGTGTGGAAGCCGGGAGGAGGCACGGGAGGACGCACATGGCCCGTGGGTCCGAGATGCCACCCTCGGTTTGCAGCGCCCCCTTTGGAGTGAACTGGGCCTTATCTTCGCCAATGCCTTTAATATATGTAACTAAAGGTCTGTGCAAGAGGGCGCGATTTTATGGACAAGTGTTACAAGTAGGCCACTGCTCCCCCCTCCTCCTCCTCCCCCCCCACATACACACCCATCTGCCAGCCACCACAGCTCCGCAACAACAGCCACTCACACCAGGCGACCTGGCTCAGTAAATCAGGCTTGAAGAAAGCTACAAGCCATACCCCATGACCCCCCACAAACTCGCACCCCCCTGAGGGTTCACCCTGCCTCTTGTGACAGGGGGGCGGCCTGCCCCTGGTAGTATAGCAGCCTGCTAGTAGTATAGCAGCCAGCAGTGTAGCAGCCAGCCAGCAGTGTAGCACTCCACTCCAGTGCCTACACCCCACTACTACTACTACTACTACTACTACTACTACTACTACTACTACTACTACTACCTCCTGCTGCCCTTCTTCTTCTTGACCACCACCACCTTGGCCACTGAAGGCCCTCCCCCAGCAGCAGCTGAGGCAGCTGCCAGCCACATGTCAGCTGCAGGCACCTCTCCCACTCCTCCCAGCTGCCTTGCCTGCTTCTGCAGGGCTGAGGTGTAGGCCTGGGCTGAAGCCTGCCTGTTCTGGCTGGCTGTGCCCCAGCACAGGTGCTGGGGTTCAGGCAGCGTGGGTTGTGGCACAGGTGGAGGCACTCCATGGGCCTGCTGGTTGTACTGGTACTGGGGCTGCTGGGGGGAGGGGGGCCAGCTACCATCCACAGCACCAGCCTGTGAGCATGCTCCCACACTGTGGTCTTGTGCAGCTCTGTTGCTGCTGCTGTGGGGTTGTCCTCCTCATTATTGGTGTCATCATTGTCAGTGGCAGGGCTCGACCGGGTGACCTCTGGCTGCTTAGCGGAAGTCGAAGCCACCACCCCCCCCACCTTCTCCTCCCGCCTCTTGCCCAAGTGCACAAGCAGGTAGTCCATGGGTCCCTGCTTGATGCACACCCCTTGTCATTGGTGAGGATCTCGTACTCGTAGCACGGGCTGCAGTACTGCTCCCAGCTGGAGGTAGGGTTGGACAGGAGCGACGCCAGCGCAGCTGGCTGCAGCTCATGCAGGGGGTACAGGAGCCGCAGAGCCTGCTGCACCTCCACCAGACTGAGCCTGCCCTCGCAGCTGGCATGCACCTTGCTGCAGAGCGCGTGCCATGCAGCTGCCTGGTGGTCAGGCAGGATGGTGGAGACCTCGGGGCAGCGGTGACTCACCAGCTTGTACAGGTACTGGGCCAGCATGAGGGCGCGGACACGCAGCGGCACCTCCAACACCCACAGCTGCTTGCTCCCCCACTTGAGCCCTTGCATGGAGCGAAGCAGTACTACGGCCGAAGCAGTACCATCATCATCACCCCCTCCTAGGATGTACGGCACCTTGGCGCCCACCAGCGCAATCAGGTACGACAGGCTGAGCCCAGGCGGAGCCAGCGCCTTCAGTGTAGCACTGGGAAGGCCGCCGCTGCTACACTGCTGCGGTACAATGTGCGCCAGGGCCGGTGGGGGCTTCTTCTTGCACCCACCATCACTGCTCCCACCTCCACTGCTGAATCCCCCCACTGGGTTACCGGCTCCGGCTCTGGAGCCATCCGTGTACCGCCCAGGTGCATCCAGGGTAATCGCCTGTACTGCAAGCGCAGCAGATCCGCTTCACCATCTGCTGTACTGACATCAACCACCTTGGCCACTCCAGTGCCATGCTGACCAGGCTTCTTCAGGGCTGCTGGGGTCCTTGCGGGGCCTACCCCGTGGCCGGCTAACTACTTCAGGTGGTGGGGGTGGGGGGGAAGAGTCTGCATGTGTATATATAGTATAAAGAACCTGCCAGCCTTGCACTGAAATATATATAGAGGCTTCTGCAGGGATAGAGTCCAGGGAGGGGGCAAGGAGTCCAGGGAGGGAGTGTGGTTGTCACAAGGAGGAAAGCAAGCAAGTGACAGGGCTCGACCGGGTGACCTCTCCCCCACACAGCGGGTGACTATACCGTTAAACTGCAGACAGACTGCGGGAACAAGGATGCCAATTGAATGATTGTTGTGAGTATCCCCACCACCATTTAGGTTTAGGCTTAGGTTTTTAGGTTTAGGTTTTTTAGGTTTAGGTTTTTAGGTTTAGGTTTTTAGGTTTCCCAAAACCTCGAAACCCTGAAACCCTAGATGGGAAAACCTATTCCTAGACCCCAAACCCTAAAACCCCAAAACCTAAAAACCCACTTCCCTAAACCCTATGCTCCAGCAGGATCTCGGCGCCATAAATACTAGAATATTATTTATAATATTATGCAATTGAGATAAATT
>BDSL01000403.1:0-22315 GCA_003116995.1 Yamagishiella unicocca | reverse complement strand
CCGGCGACTCCGGCGACTCCGGCGTTCCCCCAGCTTCTAAGGCACCCCGGAGTCCCCACTCCGGCGACTCCGGCGACTCCGACGTTCCCCCAGCTTTTAAGGCACCCCCGGAGTCCCCACTCCGGCGACTCCTGCGACTCCGGCGTTCCCCCAGCTTCTAAGGCACCCCCGGAGTCCCCACTCCGGCGACTCCTGCGACTCCTGCGACTCCGACGTTCCCCCAGCTTCTAAGGCACCCCCGGAGTCCCCACTCCGGCGACTCCTGCGACTCCGGCAACTCCGGCGTTCCCCCAGCTTCTAAGGCACCCCCGGAGTCCCCACTCCGGCGACTCCGGCGACTCCGACGTTCCCCCAGCTTTTAAGGCACCCCCGGAGTCCCCACTCCGGCGACTCCGGCGACTCCTGCGACTCCGGCGTTCCCCCAGCTTCTAAGGCATCCCCGGAGTCCCCACTCCGGCGACTCCGGCGACTCCGGCGTTCCCCCAGCTTCTAAGGCACCCCCGGAGTCCCCACTCCGGGCGACTCCGGCGACTCCTGCGACTCCGGCGTTCCCCCAGCTTCTAAGGCACCCCCGGAGTCCCCACTCCTGCGACTCCTGCGACTCCTGCGACTCCTGCCACTCCGACGTTCCCCCAGCTTCTAAGGCACCCCTGGAGTCCCCACTCCGGCGACTCCTGCGACTCCGGTGTTCCCCCAGCTTCTAAGGCACCCCCGGAGTCCCCACTCCGGCGACTCCTGCGACTCCGACGTTCCCCCAGCTTCTAAGGCACCCCCGGAGTCCCCACTCCGCGACTCCTGCGACTCCGCGTTCCCCCAGCTTCTAAGGCACCCCCGGAGTCCCCACTCCGGCGACTCCGGCGACTCCGGCGACTCCGACGTTCCCCCAGCTTCTAAGGCACCCCCGGAGTCCCCACTCCGGCGACTCCTGCGACTCCGGCGTTCCCCCAGCTTCTAAGGCACCCCCGGAGTCCCATCCGGCGACTCCTGCGACTCCTGCGGACTCCGACGTTCCCCCAGCTTCTAAGGGCACCCCCGGAGTCCCCACTCCGGCGACTCCTGCGGACTCCCGGCAACTCCGGCGTTCCCCCAGCTTCTAAGGCACCCCCGGAGTCCCCACTCCGGCGACTCCGCGACTCCGACGTTCCCCCAGCTTTTAAGGCACCCCCGGAGTCCCCACTCCGGCGACTCCGGCGATCCTGCGACTCCGGCGTTCCCCCAGCTTTAAGGCATCCCCGGAGTCCCCACTCCGGCGACTCCGGCGACTCCGGCGTTCCCCAGCTTCTAAGGCACCCCGGAGTCCCCACTCCGGCGACTCCGGCGACTCCTGCGACTCCGGCGTTCCCCCAGCTTCTAAGGCACCCCGGAGTCCCCACTCCGGCGGACTCCTGCGACTCCTGCGACTCCTGCGACGTTCCCCCAGCTTCTAAGGCACCCCCGGAGTCCCCACTCCGGCGACTCCTGCGGACTCCGGACGTTCCCCCAGCTTCTAAGGCACCCCCGGAGTCCCCACTCCGGCGCCGGCGACTCCTGCGACTCCCGGACGTTCCCCCAGCTTCTAAGGCACCCCCGGAGTCCCCACTCCGGCGACTCCTGCGACTCCGGCGTTCCCCCAGCTTCTAAGGCACCCCCGGAGTCCCCACTCCGGCGACTCCTGCGACTCCTGCGACTCCGGCGTTCCCCCAGCTTCTAAGGCCCCGGAGTCCCACTCCGGCGATCCCGCGACTCCGGGTTCCCCGCTTCTAAGGCACCCCCGGAGTCCCCACTCCGGCGACTCCGGCGACTCCGACGTTCCCCCAGCTTCTAAGGCACCCCGGAGTCCCCACTCCGGCGATCCTGCGACTCCCGGCGTTCCCCGCTTCTAAGCACCCGAGTCCCACTCCGCGACTCCGCGACTCCGTTCCCCCAGCTTCTAAGGCACCCCCGGAGTCCCCACTCCGGCGACTCCGGCGACTCCTGCGACTCCGGCGTTCCCCCAGCTTCTAAGGCACCCCGGAGTCCCCACTCCGGCGACTCCGGCGACTCCGGCGTTCCCCCAGCTTCTAAGGCACCCCCGGAGTCCCCACTCCGGCGACTCCGGCGACTCCTGCGACTCCGGCGTTCCCCCAGCTTCTAAGGCACCCCCGGAGTCCCCACTCCGGCGACTCCTGCGACTCCTGCGACTCCTGCGACTCCGGCGTTCCCCAGCTTCTAAGGCACCCCGGAGTCCCCACTCCGGCGACTCCTGCGACTCCGGCTTCCCCCAGCTTCTAAGGCACCCCCGGAGTCCCCACTCCGGCGACTCCTCGCCTGCACTCCTCGGACTCCTGCGACTCCGGCGTTCCCCCAGCTTCTAAGGCACCCCCGGAGTCCCCACTCCGGCGACTCCTGCGACTCCGCGCTCCCCCCCCCCCCCCCCCCCCCCCCCTTCTAAGGCACCCCGGGTCCCCACTCCGGCGACTCCTGCGACTCCGGCGACTCCGACGTTCCCCCAGCTTCTAAGGCACCCCCGAGTCCCCACTCCGGCGACTCCTGCGACTGCGGCGACTCCGGCGTTCCCCCAGCTTCCTAGGCACCCCCGGAGTCCCCACTCCGGCGACTCCGGCGACTCCTGCGACTCCGGCGTTCCCCCAGCTTCTAAGGCATCCCCGGAGTCCCCACTCCGGCGACTCCGGCGACTCCTGCGACTCCGGCGTTCCCCCAGCTTCTAAGGCACCCCCGGAGTCCCCACTCCGGCGACTCCTGCGACTCCTGCGACTCCTGCGACTCCGACGTTCCCCCAGCTTCTAAGGCACCCCTGGAGTCCCCACTCCGGCGACTCCTGCGACTTCGGTGTTCCCCCAGCTTCTAAGGCACCCCCGGAGTCCCCACTCCGGCGACTCCTGTGACTCCTGCGACTCCGGCGTTCCCCCAGCTTCTAAGGCACCCCCGGAGTCCCCACTCCGGCGGCTCCTGCGACTCCGGCGTTCCCCCAGCTTCTAAGGCACCCCCGGAGTCCCCACTCCGGCGACTCCTGCGGCTCCTGCGACTCCGGCGTTCCCCCAGCTTCTAAGGCACCCCCGGAGTCCCCACTCCGGCGACTCCTGCGACTCCGGCAACTCCGGCGTTCCCCCAGCTTCTAAGGCACCCCCGGAGTCCCCACTCCGGCGACTCCGGCGACTCCGACGTTCCCCCAGCTTTTAAGGCACCCCCGGAGTCCCCACTCCGGCGAATCCGGCGACTCCTGCGACTCCGGCGTTCCCCCAGCTTCTAAGGCATCCCCGGAGTCCCCACTCCGGCGACTCCGGCGACTCCGGCGTTCCCCCAGCTTCTAAGGCACCCCCGGAGTCCCCACTCCGGCGACTCCGGCGACTCCTGCGACTCCGGCGTTCCCCCAGCTTCTAAGGCACCCCCGGAGTCCCCACTCCTGCGACTCCTGCGACTCCTGCGACTCCTGCGACTCCGACGTTCCCCCAGCTTCTAAGGCACCCCTGGAGTCCCCACTCCGGCGACTCCTGCGACTCCGGTGTTCCCCCAGCTTCTAAGGCACCCCCGGAGTCCCCACTCCGGCGACTCCTGCGACTCCGACGTTCCCCCAGCTTCTAAGGCACCCCCGGAGTCCCCACTCCGGCGACTCCTGCGACTCCGGCGTTCCCCCAGCTTCTAAGGCACCCCCGGAGTCCCCACTCCGGCGACTCCTGCGACTCCGGCGACTCCGACGTTCCCCCAGCTTCTAAGGCACCCCCGGAGTCCCCACTCCGGCGACTCCTGCGACTCCGGCAACTCCGGCGTTCCCCCAGCTTCTAAGGCACCCCCGGAGTCCCCACTCCGGCGACTCCGGCGACTCCGACGTTCCCCCAGCTTTTAAGGCACCCCCGGAGTCCCCACTCCGGCGACTCCGGCGACTCCTGCGACTCCGGCGTTCCCCCAGCTTTTAAGGCATCCCCGGAGTCCCCACTCCGGCGACTCCGGCGACTCCGGCGGTCCCCCAGCTTCTAAGGCACCCAGGGAGTCCCCACTCCGGCGACTCCGGCGACTCCTGCGACTCCGGCGTTCCCCCAGCTTCTAAGGCACCCCCGGAGTCCCCACTCCGGCGACTCCTGCGACTCCTGCGACTCCTGCGACTCCGACGTTCCCCCAGCTTCTAAGGCACCCCTGGAGTCCCCACTCCGGCGACTCCTGCGACTCCGGCGTTCCCCCAGCTTCTAAGGCACCCCCGGAGTCCCCACTCCGGCGACTCCTGTGACTCCTGCGACTCCGGCGTTCCCCCAGCTTCTAAGGCACCCCCGGAGTCCCCACTCCGGCGACTCCTGCGACTCCGACGTTCCCCCAGCTTCTAAGGCACCCCCGGAGTCCCCACTCCGGCGACTCCTGCGACTCCGGCGTTCCCCCAGCTTCTAAGGCACCCCCGGAGTCCCCACTCCGGCGACTCCTGCGACTCCGGCGACTCCGACGTTCCCCCAGCTTCTAAGGCACCCCCGAGTCCCCACTCCGGCGACTCCTGCGACTGCGGCGACTCCGGCGTTCCCCCAGCTTCCTAGGCACCCCCGGAGTCCCCACTCCGGCGACCCCGGCGACTCCTGCGGCTCCTGCGACTCCGGCGTTCCCCCAGCTTCTAAGGCACCCCCGGAGTCCCCACTCCGGCGACTCCTGCGACTTCGACGTTCCCCCAGCTTCTAAGGCACCCCCGGAGTCCCCACTCCGGCGACTCCTGCGACTCCGGCGACTCCGGCGTTCCCCCCGCTAGGTAGTTAATAAATAGTAATAAAATATTTAAATATTTTGTTATATTATCTCTGTTCTTGTCGTACGCCCAGCGTTGGTTGCCTGACCACCCCAGGCCCCCCAGCCCCGGCGGAGTCCCCACTCCGGCGACTCCGGCGACTCCGACGACTCCTGTACGACAAGGCCTACTGCCGACAAGCAGCCAACATACGCTTTATTCTACCATTATTATTGTATTTGTGTTACAAATGTTTTCGTTGAGTTCCTGAAGCCCAGTTTGTACGGCTTGCCAAATTGCTCGAGACGTCAAGAGAAGTTGTGACCTTTTTGCCTATTTTTGCAGCATGAGTTACCAGGGTGATGATCAAAGAATGGATAGTCCTTCGACTCGGCAGGCTCTACCTGCTCTCAATGTCCAGACGATGTGATGCGCTCCTTCCACGTGGGCGCGCGCGGTCCGGGAACCACGGAGATGAGGGGGCCGGTGAGGCCAGAGACTATGGGCAGCAGGAACGCAGCTATGATGGGCCATTGCGAGCCCGGGGCGGTTTCCAAGTGGAACTGGTGGACGAGCCGTCCCAGGTCGTCCCCAAAAAGGTCCACTGGGTTGTCCGCCACCGCCGCCCCCGCCCCCCGCGCCCCCCCCGCCCGCCTGGGTCGATGTCGTCCGCTACGACGGCCTCCTGGGAGGCTTCATGCACTAATGGTGCGCCAGCACCATGGCGCCCGGCCCGGCTCTCGCCCCCTCCGGATCGGGTCGCACAACATCCGGGGTTTTCTCGGCTCGGCCCCCAGTGGCCACTCACCGCGGCTCGCGGCCCTCCTCCGCTGCTGGGCCCGACAGTCGCTGGACGTCATCTGCCTGCAGGAGACCCACGTCACAGCGGCGGCGGTCCCCCTTGCACGTGCTGGCCTCCACGACGTCTCCCGGGCGCTGCACTGGGTCTCCTGGTGGAATCCTGCACCGTCTGCATGCCGGGGGGGCGTCGCCATCCTCGTCCGCCTCTCCCTGGTGGCCTCTGGAGCCCTTTCCTTCCCCGGCCCCACGCCCGCCCTCACCGTGTCCCCCGACGGCCGCCTCCTCCACCTCCCAGTCCTGTGGGGCGGCCACGCCTTCACCCTCCTCACCGCCTACCTGCCCTCCAGCCTCGCGGCAGCCCAACGCACCTTCATCCACCAGTCCCTCCGCCCCGTCGCCGCCCTCCCCGGCCTCCACATCTGGGCGGCCGACTTCAACTTCGTGGTCGACCCCGCCCTGGACTGCCTTGCGGCCGCAGGACGTCCGGCCGATGTCCTCACCTCCTCCGCTTTCACCGCTGCCTGCCCCGGCCTCGTGGATGTGTTTCGCCGCGCCCACCCCTCTCGCCGCTCCTACACCTACTTCCATCCCTCTGGCGCCTCCCGCATCGACCGCCTCCTGGCCTCCCCGCAGCTGGCGGCCTCCGTCCGTGCCGCCTTCGTCGCCCCTGGGCCCCCCTCGGACCACCGCCTGGTCGTCACCCACCTCCTCCCTGCCCTTGGCTCCCAGCCCCCCGGCCCCGGCCTACGTAAGACCCGGCTCCACTTCCTCGACCATGCCGACCTGCAGCAGCAGCTTGGCACCTGGCTGGCCGCCGCGGTGGCGGCGGCCCCCACCGCCCCCTCCCACCTCCTCGACTGGTGGCCGGGCTTCAAACGGGCCCTCCGTGTTTCTGCAGCCCGCCTCAACCTCGCCGCCCGCGCCAGGCGGACCTGTGCGGTTGGGGTCGAAGCGGCCGCCGGGGCGGCTGCTGAGGCCGCCCTGGCCGCGGTTGAGGCGGGACAGCCGGCGGCCCTCCCCGCCGCAGTCGTGGCCCGCTCCGCCGAAGCGGCCGCCGCCCAACGTGCCACCGCTGGTGTCGCCCGCCGGACCCGCCACACATGGCTTCGCACTGGGGAACGGCCCTCCCCCACCATCACCCGCCACCTCCGCCCGCCCGCGGCCTGTCGCACCATCCCCGCCCTCCAGCGCCCGGACGGCTCCGTCAGCGCCGACCCACAGGAGCTCCCCTCCATCGTTGCGGCCTTCTGGCAGCGCATCTGCACGGCCCCTGCGGGCGACCCGCGGGCCCGCCAACGGGTCCTGCAGGCCCTCCGTGCGCTGGGACGCCGCTGTCCACCCGCCGCAGTGGACGCCCTGGGCGCCCCCGTCGTTACCCCGGCGGAGGTGCTGGCTGCGATCCCCACCGCCCCCCCCGGCCGGTCCCCGGGCGCAGACAGCCTCCCCACCGAGATCTACCAACACTACGCCCCGACCCTTGCCCCCATCCTCGCCGCCGTCTTCACTGCCTTTGCCGCCACTGACCGTGCACCCGCCGGCTTCCTGAACGGGGTCCTCACCTCCTTCTTCAAGGACCAGGACCCCACCCTCCCCGCCAACTACCGCCCCATCACCCTCTTGGACACTGACTACCGGACCCTGGCCCGGGTTCTGGCCCGCTGCCTCCTCCCCGTCCTCGGGGATACGATCGACCCAGTGCAGACGGCCTTCCTACAGCACCGGCGCATCTCGGACTCCATCCTGCTCCTCCAACTCCTCCCCGCCCTCCTCCGCGCGGAGTCTCGCTCCTGTGCGGTGGTGTTCCTGGACTTCCAAAAGGCCTATGACACGGTGGACCGCGTCTTCCTCCTGGAATGCCTGGATGCCTTGGGTGTGGGCCCTGGCTGCCTTGCCTGGGTGCGACGCCTGCTGCAGGGCACCCGCTCTGCCGCCCTCGTCAATGGCCACCTGTCAGGTTGGGTGCCCATCACTGCCGGTGTTCGACAGGGATGCCCGGCTGCGCCCCTCCTCTACCTCGCTCCCGGCCAGGCCCTTCTCTCCTGGCTGGAGCACGAAGCCATCGGCATCTCCCTCGCCGACCTCCGCCTCACCGCCTCCCAGTACGCGGATGACTGCACCCCCCTCCTCCGGGACGCTCCGGATGTCCCCCGCTTCCTGGTGGCCATGGACACCTTCCACGCCGCGTCGGGCCAGCAGCTCAACCTCCGCAAAGTGAAGCTCCTGCCCCTGCCCGGTGGCCCCCGAGCCAGCCCTGCCGCCGCCCCGCCACCCGCCTGCCCCACGGCCGCCAGTGCCCCTCCCCTCCCCCCCACCCCGGTGGCCGCTGCCGCCCCCTTGGCCGCCCCCGACACCGGCCTGGTGCCCCGCCTCGCTGTCGTCCCCTCCGCCTCCACCCTCGGCATCACCTTCACCGCTGGCGCCCCTGGACCGTACCCTGTGGACCTCGACCGGGTCTACAGCCGTCTGCAGCGTGCTGCCACCCTGCCCCTCTCCGCCTTCGGCCGCGCCTTCGCCGCCTCGGGCTATGCCCTCAGCCGTGTCCTCTACCACATGGAGTTCGTCGGCCTCCCCCCCCCTGGCCTGCGGGCGGCCCTTCAGGCCACCACCGCTGCCTTCGTCGACCGCCGCTGCACCCCCGCCGCGCATCAGGCCCGCGCCAACCGTGTACCTGCCGGTGCCGGCCTGCTCTACCTCGCCCTGCCCCCCTCCGCCGGCGGCTTCGGCCTCCTCCCTCTCGAAGCCCACGTCCGGCGGCCTCCTGCCGTCCGCCCCCCAGTGGCCCCAGCTCCTCCTCGCTCTCCTGCGCCACGGCCACCCCGCGGCCCACCCCCTGTGCCTCCTGCCCCTCCACGGCGACGCCCGCACCACCGCCGCCCCGCTGGTGCTCGGCCGGCCCCTCCCACGGGGCTCCCCGGCCCTCGCCCAGCTGATTACGGCGCTCGCCCATCTCCCGCCCGTCACCATCCTGGATCCCACACTGGCCACCCCGGGACCCTGGTGCTTCTCGGCGCCCCTCTGGGGCAACCCCCTCCTGGTCGACGCCACCGGCCGGGGCCTGGAGGCCGACTTCCCCGACCTCGCCCAGCTGCGTGGGCTTGATACGGTGGGTGTCGCCATCCAGTGCTACAACGCCCTGGGCCGGGTCCGGACGGCCCTCGCTGTCGCCGCTGCCGGGGGGCCCCCCGCCCTGCGCTGTACCGAGTACCTGCGGCTCGACGTCCTCCGCGACGTCCTCTGCCTCTCCCCCGCCCACCCCGTCCCGGCCTCCATGCGGGATGGGGCCACGGGCCTGGCCCGCGTCGACGCCCTCGTTGGCCGCATTCCCGCCACCTGGGCCATCGCGGCCCTCCTCGTTCTGGCGGCCCCGGGGGGCGCGGCTGCCTCCCCCCCCGCTGCGGACGCCTGGGGCCGCCTGGCCCGCTGTGTCGGCTGGCGGGTGGGCCCCGCGACCATTCCCCTTGTCTCCCTCACCGTCAAGTCGGCTACCATGCCACGCCCCAGCGCCGGCACGTACGTTTCACCGGCACTGGTTCCGGAGCCAGGACATCTGCGTTTCCGCTTGTATGCTGTTGCCGTAACTACAGCGCCTCTGTTGCTGTTAGGATTGATTGCGTCATGGATTCGGTTTCTACTCGTTCCGACAACGATGGGGACACGTGTGAATCTCGCGATTCAGGTCGGGCGCAGGGCCCTTCTGACCAAATCCGTTGGTGCCGCAGAGTACTTAGCGGAACCACGCTTCATTCCTCGGCGTGGTTCTTCTGCTTGGTTGTGTTGGTTGTTTTGGTTGTGCTTCTACACAATGTAACACACCGCGCTTGAAGAACGCCCGCGGCTCCTTGCTGCGTGAATAGGTCACTAGGTCGACGCAGCCGCAGTCAGCGCCGCCTTTACGTTTGGATCTTGAGACCCTGCAGCTTGGTAACCTGCAGCCCGCCTGCCAGCAGCGCCAGTCCGCGGGGCTGTGGTGCCGCGCGCCCGCGCCACCCAGCAACAGGTCGAGAGCAGAAGAACCACCTCTGGTCACTCGCACCCAGATTACCATATTGCAAACATCGCAATTTACTGCGCATCGCCGGCCTGTTGAAACAGTCTTACTTGTGGGATTGTTTTTTCCGCGCCGCCGCGCCTTTGACGACTTTCTTGTGCACTACCTGCCTCCTGGCTGCACCTTGCTTCAGGTCGCGAACAGGGCTGAGGACCCGTATGGCAACCTCCTGCCGTGGACTCAGCCTTCGGCAGGAGTACGTGAAGCCGCGCCTCAACGACCCTGCCTAGCGACCTAGAGCCGCAACACGAGCAACACCTCCACAATTCACGAAGACCATCTACCATCAGTAGGCCTTCTCCCGGCGGGCATCATGATGGGGGGAGGTTTCCTGAGTCCACCTGGGTTTCCATAGGAAGGGGCAGTATTGATAGCGCTACACTGCGCGCTCGCGAGGTGAAGTTCCGGGCAGTAAGCCCCCCAGCCGGCAATGAGACCACGCGAACCGCTCCCTTAGCACGTTTCGTTGCCCTACCGGCCAGGTGGACTCCGGGAACATATCTTCGTCGTTTTGAGGTGGAAGAGTGAGCCGAACATGAGCCTCGCAAGTGCCGTGACAGTTGCTGCCTTGAGTGACTTCGAGTTGACTTGGCTGACGTTGTGCTGTTTGGTTTGCTGATATTCGCCGTCCCGTTTCCGATAATCCATGATGTCATGCCCGAGATCTGCCGCCGGTCACGCCCTATTTTAGCCAGCTACCGGGGCTGCGGAGTCACGAAGTAGGTAAATCGCCCCAGCCGGTGGGGTGTTTACGAACGGACAGGCGCGACAAAATGTGTTTCAAAAGGTCCGACACCTTGGCACAGGAGTCCCCCGATTACCTCACTCTCGCATAGACTATAGAATAGCGGGCTAGCATCGGTAGGTCGAGCTTGCGGTACTGCACGGAGTAGGACGATCGCATTCCGGACGTCATGTAGGCGGGACATCAGTAGGCTGATCCTAAGACTGCCTGAGCCTCTGCAGCAATTCGTACATGGGCTTTGCTGTTCGTAGCCGGAGAAGCAGATTGCCCCCCTGTTGTTGTAGACGGCTGCTCACTAGAAGAAGCAACGTCTAAACGCCCAGGAGTCGAAGGACACTCCTGTTCCAAATCAATGGGATCGTTAGAGGATCCGGTTCCGAAGAGCACGTCCATAGACTAAAGTCCAGTGAGGTGGTAATGATAATTACCGATTGGGCGTAGCCATGACTATTTATAGTCAACCATGAAGCTCATGGAAAGCCAACCGGCGAGGTGACCTTTGATATCTCGGGTTAGTCGCTTCAGCATCCCGAGGCAGCCGTACGGAAGTGGCTGCTCGTGTAACGTCGGCCCTTTACTCCAATCGGTGGAAGGCGTACAGCCATTTACCAGTGATGTTCGGTGACAGCCGGACATCACGACTCAAGCAATCATGCTTGCGTCCCAACCTAGGCGCTCACGCTAGGTTCTTGTTGTGATAAGGGCGATTACTCCATAATCCGTTACAGTGAGAGAGAGAACCTACTCAGGGAACGCTCTCCTAACACCACACTGAGAGCCGTACTGCGGTACGGCTAAAGCCTCCAATAGGCTGCGTAGCAGAGCTGACCATCATTTCACAACACTCCCACGTGGTCAGATCTTGCATACGCTCATGCTCTCGCGAAACTGCCGGAACTTCTCGAACGCCAACGGCTTCGTCAGGCAGTCCGCCACCATCTCCGACGTGCGGCAGTCAACCATGACAATCGCGCCGCGCGTCACGTGCTCCCGGATCAGATGGTACCGCACCGCAATGTGCTTCGACCTCTCGGAAACGACCGGGTTCTTAATCACCTTGATCGCGCACTGGCTGTCGCAGTTGACTTTCGTAGCGACCAGCATGTACCCCATGTCGCACAGCAACTGCCGCAACCACAGCGCCTCCTTAACCCCCTCCGATGCCGCTACATACTCGGCCTCCATCGTGGACACCGCCACGGTGCGCTGGAACTTGCTCGACCAGCTCACCGGGCCCCCATGCAGCGAAAACACAAAACCCGTGGTCGAACGGCGCGACTCCACGCAACCCGCGTGATCCGCGTCGGTGTAGCCAATGAGGCCCTCATCCACGCGACCGCCACCGAACACCAGGCCATAATTGGCCGTGCCAGCCAGATACCGCACCACCTCTTTCGCTGCCTTCCAGTGCTCCTTCCCCGGAGCCGACATGTGCCGCGTCAGCACTCCCACGGCGTGAGAGATGTCTGGACGCGTGCAACCAGCGATGTACAGCAGGCTGCCCACCAGCGCACTGTACGGGTAGCGCTCAACCTCCAAACGCTCATCCGCCCCGGGCTTCACCAGGACCGTACCCGGGGTCATGGGGACTGCCTTGGGCCGGGACTTCGACATGCCGTACTCGGCCACCACTTCCTCAATCATCCGGCGCTGGGACACCGTAATCGTGCGAGACTCCCGATCCCGCTGAATGGCCAGACCCAGGAAAAGGTCGGCCTCCCCCATATCGCGGCAATCGAAAACTTGCATGATGGCCGACTTCACTTCCAGCACCTTCGCCACGCCGTACGACGCAATCAGCAAATCGTCGACGTAGACCAGCACGTGCACAACATCACCATCGACATCCCGCACGTACAAGCTGGGGTCCGCATCGGATTCCTTGAAACCCATCGCCACCAGCTGCTCGTGCAACTTCTTGTGCCAGGTGCGAGATGCCTGCCGCAAGCCATACAGCGACTTGCGCAAGCGGCACACGTTTGCTCGCCCACCCGTCGCAAAACCGGGGGGCTGCTCCACGAAAATCTCCTCCTCCAAATCACCATTCAGGAAAGCGGTCTTAACATCGAGCTGATGAAGCTCCATGTCCCCAGCCGCAACCATGGCCAGGAAAGCCCGCAGCGTGGCATGCTTGCTGACAGGCGCGAACACTTCCTTGAAATCAACGCCCTCACGCTGCATAAAGCCCTTGACGACTAGGCGGGCCTTGAACCTCTCAATCACTCCGTGCTTGTCCTGCTTCAAAGCAAAGACCCACTTTACACCCATCGCACGCGCGCCCTGCGGTTTGGGCTCCAAAACCCACGTGCCCTTCTCCTGCAAGGACGCCAACTCCTCCTCCATCGCGGCCTGCCACTGCACGGCATAGGGGGACGCCATTGCCTCTGCATAGGTCGCCGGCGCCGTGACTTCCACGCCACGCTGATCCACGGCTCCAGTATAACGACTTGGAGGCACACCGGCGTTAACCCGCTTGGCCCTACGCTGCGCAATGGGCTGGTCCGCCTCACTTTGCCCTGCGTCATCCGGCTCGGGGTCATCATCCGGCTCGGGGCCATCGCCGTCTGGCTCGCCATCCGGCTCACCATCCGACTCGCCATCCGGCTCGGACTCACCACCTTCACCCTCATCATCGGTATTGGGGTAGGACAACATTTCCTCCCATTCCTCCTCCTCCGACCCCGAATCCGTCTCATCATCAGACGACTCTGACACCTCCTCCATGCGGCAATCGACGCAGTCAGCAAACTTGACATTTTTGCTAACGAGGATTTTCTTGTGCCCAGGTAGCCACACACGCCATGCATGCCCTTCGGGCTCGTAGCCCACCAAAATGCCTTTGCGGGCCACAGGCCCCAGCTTGGACTGCTGGGGCTTCGGAATCATCACGTATGCTGCACACCCAAACTCACGCAAATACGAAATGTCCGGCTTCTCGCCAGTGAACCGCTCCCACGGTGTGAGCACGCTATCAGACGTGGCGGATACGTTCCGCAAATGCGACGACGTGAACACTGCCTCGCCCCACATGTTCTGCGGACAGTCGGGCGAGCCCTCCATCATGGTCCTCACACGTTCAAGCAAAGTGCGATTGAGCCGCTCTGCTGCCCCGTTTTGCTGCGGGGTGTACGGTGCCGACTTCTCATGCTTAACGCCCAAATTCTCGAAAACTTGGCACAATTTGGCATTCACGTACTCAGTGCCGCGGTCCGTCCGAACACGGCGCAACTTCTCGCCGGTTTGGCGCTCCCACGACTTTAGGACCTTCTCGACTTCTTCCGCGACCTTATCCTTCGACGCCAGGAGCCGCACTTCTGAATACTTGCTGTAGTCGTCCAAAAACGTAGCAATGTACAGTCCTCCACCAGCCGACTTAATCGGCATGGGCCCACACAGGTCCATGTGCACCAGCTGCAATCGCTCCGTGCTAACGTGGCCTGACGACGGATGCGACTGCTGGGTTTGCTTCCCCAGCGCGCAGGGCTCGCATGCAACGCCCTTCGCCGCGTCTACATCAGCCGGGGAGTAACCCAGCCCCTTCACCATCTTGTGTGCTGCCATCGCGCGCATGCTGGTGAAACCCAGGTGTCCTAACCTACGGTGACCCATGCAAATACGTGCACGCGAAGCATTCAGGCGCCTCATCGCCTCTTCCCGCAGCGCCCGGTGCTCGCGCTCACGGATTTCGTGCTTTTCCTGCAGCCGCCGGCGAGTTGCCTCCTTTCCCGCTACGACTTCCCGCTGGCGCTCTTCCTGCATCTCACGCTTCACCTCACGCACCAAGGCGGCGGCCTTGCCCCCGTTGCCCATTTCGCGGTATTCCGCATCCCAACGGGCCATCTCAATCACGTCCAGCATCGGATCCTGCACCCGGGCCCGCACGAAATACATGCCATCGCGCTCGTACATCTGCAGCGCCGGCTCCCCGTTGATCGCGATATACGACTGGTCCCCGTCTAGGACAGTCGTCACGTGGCCGAAAGCCCGCTTGAGGGCCTTCATCGAGAAAAGGTTCATTCCGATCCCCGGCACTACGTGGGGGTGCATCGTTACGTCCATGCCAAAACCGTCTACACCGAACGTGACCTGCCCCCGCCACTTCGAAAACTTGCTTGCCTTATCCGCCATCCTGAACTCGATGCTGTTCTTCATCGTCAGGGACTTGACGTTGAACAGGGCACCGCTGCAGCCGGTCAAGAACTCCTCCGCGCCAGTGTCGAACAACCACTCGTCCTTGGCCGTCGTCACGTTGGCAACCAGGTTTGCGGTGGCAATAAGGTGCCGCCGCTGTCCCTGTGCCGGCGCCTGGCCTTGCTGAGGTAGGGGGGCGGCGCTGCCTGCGCCTGAGGCGCCTGCTGCGCCTGCTCTCGCTCCCGACGCTCCCTCGTGCGGCAGTTTGCCTGGATGTGGCCCTTCTTACCGCACGAGTGGCAGATCTTGTCCTTGTGCCGGTTGAACTTGCCGCCATCTCCTCCAGCGCCACCGCCTCCAGCTCCGCTGCCTCCAGCTCCGCCGCCTCCGTTACCGAAATGGCGGCGCCCGACGGCGTTCACGGACGCTTGTTGGTTGGCACGATTCCTCGACGTCTCCTCGTTGATCAGACGCCGACCCAACTCCTCCACGGTTGCCACGTCGATGGCGTTCATCATTACAGTCTTGAACGTCTCGTATGATGAAGGCAAACCAAAAAGCAGCGTGTGAATGTACTGGGCCTCGTCCATCTCCATGGCGGCGCAGTGCATCTTGATACGCAGAATCCGCAGCCGAGCGAGGTAGTCACTACATGTCTCGTTGTGCGCCATGCTGAATGTCGAGATCTCCATTTGGATATTCGACTTCGCCGCACGGCTGGTCTGGGAATAGCGACGGCTGATGGCCACCCACAGGTCGTAGGCCGTCTCGTGCACCTCCAACGACGGCAGCTCCAGCGTTGTCAGGTACTGCATGATCAGCGCCCTAGACTTCTGATTTTCCCTTGCATCAAGCGTTTCACGCCTGGCCGGAAGCTCGTGGATAGCATCAGCCCATCCCTTGCTTCCGAGTGCGCGCCTTACAATGGCCGCAACCTCCACATAGTTATCCGAAGTAAACAGGTGGTTGTCTGGCACCTGCTTCATCCTAGCCTAGCTTAGCCGAGCCTGCCTCCCGCAGTTGGCACCTTAAGGTCTAGGGATCTCTTCACGCGCGTCTAAGCGCGGGGCTCATAACCTGTTGTGATAAGGGCGATTACTCCATAATCCGTTACAGTGAGAGAGAGAACCTACTCAGGGAACGCTCTCCTAACACCACACTGAGAGCCGTACTGCGGTACGGCTAAAGCCTCCAATAGGCTGCGTAGCAGAGCTGACCATCATTTCACAACAGTTCTCGACCTACTGACAATGTAGTATCGTATTATCATCAGATAATGGTATGTTGTGTACGAATCATCGCACAAGGTCGGACTCTTCAGAGAACGCCGAAGGGCTATAGTGCGAGCGTACGGGTGCGTCCACTCGTAGCGCTACTACAACAATTGCCCCCCCTTTAGGAAGTTGCGTCCTCGCGACTTCGCTGACGAACAGCTTCTAACTCAGAAGACATGTCCGGGGTAAAGTTGGATTCCGGTTCCCAACTGTTATGTTCGGAATCGTATCCGCGCCACTTGACGAGATATTCGTTCACGAATTTCTTTTTACCAACTTTTCGTCGACGGTAATCCAAGATACGCTCAATTGGAAAGTACCCATCGATGTCAGCAGGTTGCCAGTCGGACAACTGCTCAAGCGGTAAAGGTTGAAACGACCCGTCTGCGCGATAGGGTTTCACCAAGCTCACATGAAACACATTGTGGAACTTGAGATGACTGGGTAGATTCAGTTGCACAGCAGCTGAGCCAATCATACGTTCAACCGCAAACGGCCCGATCCACCGGGGTTGCATGTTGCGCGAGCCTTCGGCTTGTCGCGTCAAATTCTGTGTACGAATCATCGCACAAGGTCGGACTCTTCAGAGAACGCCGAAGGGCTATAGTGCGAGCGTACGGGTGCGTCCACTCGTAGCGCTACTACAACACCTGTGGCCTGCACTCACTCAGGGCTTGTGGGTGTTTTCTGCCTTGGAGTGTGTGTGAGATCGTTAGGAACAACCGCGTGCGTGTGTCCCCCACACGTGGTTGTGGGGGGAAGTGTTACACCTGGTGTCGGCGACAGGTGATGCCTGCTGTGGGGCATGACAGCTGCCACGCCCCAGCGCCGGCACGTACGTTTCACCGGCACTGGTTCCGGAGCCAGGACATCTGCGTTTCCGCTTGTATGCTGTTGCCGTAACTACAGCGCCTCTGTTGCTGTTAGGATTGATTGCGTCATGGATTCGGTTTCTACTCGTTCCGACAACGATGGGGACACGTGTGAATCTCGCGATTCAGGTCGGGCGCAGGGCCCTTCTGACCAAATCCGTTGGTGCCGCAGAGTACTTAGCGGAACCACGCTTCATTCCTCGGCGTGGTTCTTCTGCTTGGTTGTGTTGGTTGTTTTGGTTGTGCTTCTACACAATGTAACACACCGCGCTTGAAGAACGCCCGCGGCTCCTTGCTGCGTGAATAGGTCACTAGGTCGACGCAGCCGCAGTCAGCGCCGCCTTTACGTTTAGATCTTGAGACCCTGCAGCTTGGTAACCTGCAGCCCGCCTGCCAGCAGCGCCAGTCCGCGGGGCTGTGGTGCCGCGCGCCCGCGCCACCCAGCAACAGGTCGAGACACTGGTGTCGGCGACAGGTGATGCCTGCTGTGGGGCATGACAACCATCCTGCAGCTGGGCCCAGCCTTCGCTGCGCTGGCGGCTAAGCATACGGCCTTCCTTCAGGAGGCCTGGGAGGCTCCCCTTCCCCCGGCAGCCCTGGCCTCCACCCTCCGGGAATTTCAGGCCACTCTGGTGCGCCTCTGGCGTCTTCGCTGGGACAACACGCACAAGGAGCCCCTCTGGCGGCTCGCCATGAACGGGTTCCATGGCTTCCCCATGCACGCGGCCCTCCTGGCACGGGGGTCGCCCACGACCCCCTGCCCGTGTGGAGCGTCCATGGCCACGGGCCGCCCGCGCCACCACTTCTGGGAGTGTGTGGTGGCCTTATCCCTGCGCGACGAGCTTGTGGAGGCGATGGGGGGCGCGGTTGTCCTGCTCCCACAGCATTTGTGGCTGGGTCGGCCCCCTTTGGGGGTGCACCCGCTTGTTTGGGATGTGGTGTGCTTGGCGGCCGTCGCGGCGTTGGGTTTGGGGCTCCGCCTCCTGTTTCGGGTGCAGGCTGGGGCCCCCGGGGGGCGCATGCCGGTGGTGCGGGTGTGCGCAGCGGTGCCGGCCGACTTCTGGGCCCGCCTCAGTGCGTTTGCCGAGCTGGGGCTGGCCCCCCGCGGGTGGGGGGCCGTCCCGTCCGATCACCCCTTCCTCGCCGCCTCGCCCGCGGGGGAGGTGGTCTTCACGGGCCGCCCAGGTGCCGAGGAGTGGCCCGTCGGTTGACTCGGGTGCGGTTTTCTGGGCGTGTTTGGGTTATGGGGCCTTCGGCCCCCGCTCTGCTGTCTTTTGTGGGTGCTTTTGGGATCTGGGGCTTGGGGCCCCCGTTTTGCCGGGACGCGCTCCTTGCGTCTCGCTGCTGGCTTGGTGCAGGTGGTTCGTGTTTTTTCTGGACGCGCTTGTTCTCCTCCCCGCGCTTTGAGTTGTGCGTGCTGCCTTCTCCGTGTCCTCGTGTTTGGCTGCCTTCGGCTTTTGCCCCTTCCCGGCCGGTGAGGGCGGGCTCTTTTGCCCAGTGACCTGTGTCGTGGTCTGGCCCATCGGGCCCGCCTGGTTGCGCTTCCGCGCTTGAGCCGTTCTGGCTCCCTTGTAATACTCGCATTCTGGGTTGTATTGCTGGTTTAGAAGAGCAATGTAATCATATTTGAGCTCAGCAAATGTAAGCTTGTCTACCGTATCTACGCTCCAATCATGCTGATTGAGAGCCGGTAGAGCCTGCCGAGTCGAAGGACTATCCATTCTTTGATCATCACCAAAGTAACTAATGTTGCAAAAATAGGCAAGAAGGTCGCAACTTCTCTTGACGTCTCGAGCAATTTGGCAAGCCGTACAAGTTGGGCTTCAAGAACTCAACGAAAACATTTGTAGCACAACTACAAGAATAATGGTATAATAAAGCGTATGTTGGCTGCTTGTCGGCAGTCGGACTTGTCGTACAGGAGTCGTCGGAGTCGCCGGAGTCGCTGGAGTGGGGACTCCGGTGGTGCCTAGGAAGCTGGGGGCCTGGGGTGGTCAGGCAAACAGAGATATTATAAAAAATATTTAATATAATCTTTTTTAATATTTTATTAATTATTTATCACGCCGGAGTCGCCGGAGTCGCAGGAGTCGCCGGAGTGGGGACTCCGGGGGGTGCCTAGGAAGCTGGGGGCACGCCGGAGTCGCCGGAGTCGCCGGAGTCGCAGGAGTGGGGACTCCGGGGGTGCCTTAGAAGCTGGGGGAACGCCGGAGTCGCAGGAGTCGCAGGAGTCGCCGGAGTGGGGACTCCGGGGGTGCCTTAGAAGCTGGGGGAACGCCGGAGTCGCCGGAGTCGCAGGAGTCGCCGGAGTCGCCGGAGTGGGGACTCCGGGGATGCCTTAGAAGCTGGGGGAACGCCGGAGTCGCAGGAGTCGCAGGAGTCGCCGGAGTGGGGACTCCGGGGGTGCCTAGGAAGCTGGGGGAACGTCGGAGTCGCAGGAGTCGCCGGAGTCGCCGGAGTGGGGACTCCGGGGGTGCCTTAGGAGCGGGGGGAACGTCGGAGTTGCAGGAGTCGCAGGAGTCGCCGGAGTGGGGACTCCGGGGGTGCCTTAGAAGCTGGGGGCACGCCGGAGTCGCCAGAGTCGCAGGAGTGGGGACTCCGGGGGTGCCTTAGAAGCTGGGGGAACGCCGGAGTCGCAGGAGTCGCAGGAGTCGCCGGGGTCGCCGGAGTGGGGACTCCGGGGTGCCTTAGAAGCTGGGGGAACGCCGGAGTCGCAGGAGTCGCAGGAGTCGCCGGAGTGGGGACTCCGGGGGTGCCTAGGAAGCTGGGGGAACGTCGGAGTCGCAGGAGTCGCAGGAGTCGCCGGAGTGGGGACTCCGGGGGTGCCTTAGGAAGCAGGGGGAACGCCGGAGTCGCAGGAGTCGCAGGAGTCGCCGGAGTGGGGACTCCGGGGGGTGGCGAGGAAGCACTGGAGCCTCCGCGACACCATCGACACCCGGGGGGGCCACCCCAAGGTCCAGAGTGAGCAACCACTCATCGAGGCACCTCGTGGCGGCTAGGGTCCAAATAGCGCTTGAGGATCGCGGGGGTCTTGATCTGCCTTGCGCGTGCAGCGCCGCCATCTCAGCGCCGGCAGCAGCCGAATGTTGAAGGGAACCGCGCCGGAAGCTGTGGTTGGTCTCACCGTGGTAGGCACCACAGCGCATCAGATGTAGCCGCATTCGGGA
The DNA here is from genome assembly GCA_003116995.1 of Yamagishiella unicocca. Lineage (NCBI taxonomy): Eukaryota > Viridiplantae > Chlorophyta > Chlorophyceae > Chlamydomonadales > Volvocaceae > Yamagishiella > Yamagishiella unicocca. The sequence continues at coordinate 2,599 of BDSL01000403.1, read as the reverse complement.
GCCTAGCGCCGAGCTGCTAATGGCCTCGTCCTTAAAGCCCAGGTGGTCCGGACGGAGAGGCCGGAACAAGAAGCTAGTGACGGCGCTGCCAGTAGGCGCGTCGGGCAGGCTAGCCGTCCACATGTAGAGGGCCAGGGCGCGCGGGAAGCAGAGCCCCGGCTGCGAGGAGTTGGGCCGCAGGAAGACAGGCGGGGCACGCTCATAGCGGCTAACCTTCGTGCCGTGCATGGATACGCACAACACGGGCCCCGGCTCGTCTGCAGACCAGAGCATCGGAGGCAGAAGCGGGAAGCCGACGAAGGGTTCGCGGGGGTTCTCCGCATTGACAAAATCGGCGACCGCCAGCTTCCCGGTGTCGTGCCCCCGAGTGCTGGTCTGCCACATGAACAGCGCGCAGAGGAGATCACGCAGCACCACCAGTCGGTCCAAGCTGGAGAGGGATGAACGGTAGGCCGCCCATAGGTGACCCACCAAGGCCAGGTAAGCGGCGGTTTCGCTTAGCGGTACAGCGGACAGCTCCACGTACCCGCCCAGCATTGACAGCCGCTGATAAGCCTTGCGGAAGTCCTCAACCCATACGGACTCGCAAGGATTCCCCAAGCCGGTAGCCGAGCTGTAGCGACCTTCCCGCCCCAGCCGGGAGAAGAAGCCGCTGAGCAAGGAGAGGTGACTCTTCACGGCGCTGGGCCGACAGTCTTGTCTGGGCCGCCACGCCCGCGATGGTTGGGAAGCCAACCCTCCATCAAGTACACCAGCACGTCCTCGGGCGCACAGTTGCCCAGGTCACAACCCTGCCCGGCCCCCACCAGCCACGAAGACAACTCATTGGCAGCAGCTCGCTGCTTACGCTGAGTGCTGTCAGCCAGGGCGTGCTGCATAAGGTCATTCGCCCGAGCCAAGCCCCGGGCACGAACAGCTGAAGCGGCAGCAGGGTCGACGCAGATGGGAGGAGCGGGCCCGGCGGGCAACAACGACGCGAGGCGAAGGTCGGCAAAGGTCGGAGAGCGGACAGCCTGCAAGGCAACCACGATTCTGGTCAACGGTCATGCAAGGCGCACAGCCAGAGGCAGGTAACGCACCTCCTCGGGCCCAGGCGGGAAAGGGCCAGCCACAACGGACCCTCTTCCGGCGGAATGACCCAACTGGGGAACAGCGGCCGCGTAGAGGGAGGCCCCAGGGGCAGAGAACCAGGGGAGGAAAGCAGCTGAGGGCCCGCGGGGCCAGGTCCAGACCGCCAAAAGGGAAGGACGGCGGAGGCACCAGCCCAGGTGATGGCCCCGCCACGCAGGAAACGGACAACACCTGCGAAAAGCCGGATGTGGGAGAGGGGTATCGAGGTTAAGACACCAGTCAGCATAGCCGTAAGAGGCGGTCATAGGCGAACCTCGCACCAGATCGACAACCGGCAGGTGGCAGGCGCGAACCCACGAATCCTAGGCCAGGGCAGGGAGCGCCCGACACCGGCCAAACCAGGCCCCAGACGCGATTCGCACCGAGGGAGCCCGACGGAAGTGAGGCTAGGACTTAAGTCCAAGACAAAGGGTGCCGAGGGCGAATCGCCTGCCAACACGGAAAGGACCAAGAGTCGCCGTGGTCGGGCGCCAGTCGGCACGGACAAATCCAATCCAGGAGCACACCCAACCTGCACAGGGCAAATCACTATGAATTTGCAGGCATCGCGAAGACATAAAGGCGGCCAAAAAAGGCGTTTGGCGGCCGCACCCGAGACGGAAGCGGAGACGCCGCAAGGCCTAGCGCGGGATTATGATTCGCAAAAAGTGTGAAGCCGTACGAGAGACCTAAATCGCTGTTCATTGCGATGTCACTCCTTGGAGCCACTGACCGGAGCAGGGAGCGGCTCTTCGGAGTCACTCCTTGGAGCCACTGACCGGAGCAGGGAGCGGCTCTTCGGAGTCACTCCTTGGAGCCACTGACCGGAGCAGGGAGCGGCTCTTCGGAGTCACTCCTTACTTGGAGCCACTGACCGGAGCGGGGAGCGGCTCTGCAGCTGTTGGGAGTGGAGACTCCGAGAACGGATTTGGAGTCTCAAGATGCCTGTCTCCGCTCCAAAAACTCTATGACTCCGCTCCAACAACCCTGTGTCTCCGGTGGAGTGACTCCAGACCTGCCTCCAGTGTGACTCCAGCGTCCTCCCGGAGACAGACAGACTCCGGTGTCTATATGTGCAGGCTGCGGGCGCCACGGCAGACAAGGCGCGCGGATGAAGTGGGTGACGAGATGGGAGCCAGCAAGCCGCAATACGCACAGCCAGCTGTTCAGCCAAGCCTCAAGGTGGGTGTGCAGCCTGCTGCCTGCAGCTTTCTTTCTGTATTGTAATGTGCCGTTTCACCTACCTCTTACCACTGTCTAAACATGTTGCCTGAATGGTGGGATGAACAACACCTTGTGTGCGTGTTATATATCATGCAGGAGGTACCGTCGACCTTCTTCTTGTGCGTGGACCACAAGAAAGCGCGTGCTGTCCTGGATATTACCGGTGTGGTAACCCTTGTTGACCCCGTCTTGACGGGGCTGGTGACAGATGGGGTAGCTGCTGCAGCGACCAAGTATGGCAGGAAGAACGGGACTCCAATCTTCT